>CM035227.1:43109899-43370767 GCA_020226215.1 Sindora glabra | reverse complement strand
TTTTGAATTTTATAGCTAAATCAACCCAAAGATAGCTCAAAATGTAAATCCTTAACTCAAAAGAGATTAAAAGATGACAAAACCACATTATAAAAAATGTTTAATTTATTCACCTTTAAGATAACATAGTATAATGTATCTTGAAATTTATAGCATAGAAAAGTTATTAGTAATTGCCATTGAATGGTGGCCATTATAGTGCATTTCTTGAAAAAAATGGCAATTAAGAAATAATTCAAGTATAAATTAGAAATTGAGAAGGCATGAAGTAAATGGAAAAATATATCTCATAATTATAAAACAACAAACAAATCTCAATTTTAAAATGCTAGATTAGCAAATGATAAGGTCCAAAAATAACATGTTTACAAAAAATAAAAATACAAACTTGTAATAATTAGATAGTGATGGAAATTGAGTATTAGAAACAAAAATTAATGCTAATTATCTCAATAAATGTAAAGATGTTATCAAATTAAACCAACACAAATAATCAGATCCAGAAATAGATCACAAAAAAAAAAAAGATACTCCAAAAAATTGTAAGAGAAGAAAGTCATTAAAGATAAAAGAGGAAGATTTTATCGACAAAATTCAAGAACTTCTTAGAAAGGGCCAAAAACTAAGAAAACTTGAAAGAAAGATTAACAAAATTTCTATAACAATTTAAGAAACAAAAAGAAACCAAATTCAAAATAAAAAGTAGCCTTAGTGGAAACTAAAAACAAAAAAGTATAAGATAAAATTTGAAGGAAAGAGTAGAGGGAAATGAAAATAAAATTTTTTAAAATGCTTATAATCATAATAATAACTTTGAAATTGAGGAAATCTCAATTTTTTGTTAGCAATCTCCATCTTTCTCTCACATTCAGTGATTAGATTTATAATATTGAATCACAAAAATTTAAACAAGTTAAAATAAATAACACCCAATGGAAATAAAAGTTGAAGATTGTCGAATTTGGATGATTTAGAAAGATATGAAAGTGACTTTTATATGATTTTAGGCTTACCTTGTATGTCGTTAAGCTTAAAATGGTTCTCAAGCTTTGTATTTCCATTAGGAGCATTAAGTTGCTTACTTTTCCAAATGTTGAAGTGATCCATACATGAAGTAGAAGAAATATACATATCTTTGTGAAAGTAAAAATAAAATAAAAACTAATCAAAATTAAAATTGTTTAATAAAATGGAATAACCAAAATAATGAGGAATCATCAATAAAGAAAGAATTTGAATAACAATCTCTAAAAAAATCACATAGCTAATCATCTCACAAGTTTATTGAATATAACTTTAGAAAACTCACAAATTTAAAATCAGCCCTAAACCTTGGCAACTTATAAGCATCTAAATAAGGAATGGAATTATGGCAGAAAGATCAAACTAAAAATTAATGAGAGTTTGGGTTAAGGAAAAGAAACAAATAATTTAGATTGAAAATAAGGAAGTGATTTCTAAGTGGATAGCAAGTAGAAGATGAATAAAATTGAAAAAATGGCTTTAAAGGCAAGGTTAGTGATGATAAAAGGCAAAGACACTAATTGAAGTATAATAAATTAAAAAAAATTTAAGGATAGCATTTGCTTGTCCAATGCTTCGAGTTATTTGAATTTTGAAAATCTAATAAAAAGGCATTTAATTGTAGCTGATGAGCATGGTGGGAGACTTATCCTTATTCAAAGTGGAAGCAATATATAGTGAACTCCTCCTAATAGTAACATTTCTAAGAATTGAACTCAGGACCTTTTGAAACTAGAATACTTTAAGATTTGGCTTACTACCACTAAACTAATTAATTTTTTATTTTGGTTATGAAATGTATCTATTTTTTTCATGGGAAAAAATAATTTTTTTTAGCAAAGAAAAATGACATTGATTACTTCATTCATTTTAGATCTAATGGTCAACGTTCATTGCAAAAAGGTAATATAGGAAATAATAGAATTTTACACACTAGTGCATAAATTCCTTCATGTTATTCTTGTAAAAAGATGCCTAGGGACAAGTGGCTAGATTAAAGAAATTAGAAAAATACATAAGTGTAGCACTAGATGAAATTGGTTGTATGCTTTCTTAGATTGCTACATGTTTATTTTTCTAACTACTTATATATATATATGTATGTATGTATGTATATGTATATGTATATATGTATAGGTATATAGATTAATCTTACTATTAATCTATATATATGTATATAGATTAATAGTAAGATTAAAAATCTAACTATTGAAATTAAATTCAAGTAATTGAATTTTGCTTTAATAATATCTTAATATTCATCTTTTTTTAAATTTCAAATTATAAATTAACCATTAATGTTTTGTTATTGTTATTATAGCAATCCTAATTTTTTTTAAAAAATTAAATTTTCTATTCAATCAACAGTTTGAACTTTTAAGTATTCATAGTAAAGATTTTATACAATTTCTAATTAAAACTCAATATAATTTATTACTTTGTAAACCAAATTTTATGTTCATTTTCATTTTCTCTCTCCACGTTTTTCATTATAAGAAAATTAATATTTAGCAATGGATATTAGTGATGGAATTTTTATTGATAAATGAAACTTTATGAGTCATATTTATATTATGAATTTAACAATAAACATTGTGACGAATGTGATATCAGCTATCAGTAATTCCATCACAAATTTCTTTAGATTTTTAGAATTTTCAACTTAAAACTATATTAATTGCTAAATTTATGGGTAAAATTTATTGACAAAATGAAAACAATTTAAGGTTTGAATTATTGAAAAATGTAGCAATGGTATCGTGTATGAAATTTTCAAATTTTGTTTGTTAGTACAATGAAACTTTTTATCATTTAATGATGAAATTATTGATAAATGTCTTAATATTTATCGCCAATTGAAATATGTTATTTTATTAAAATGTTTTAGCAATAGAATTTCTTATCACTAATTTTATCATTAACTTGCTATGTATATCAGAGCTTAACATTAGACCTTTATTTTTTCTTTTTCCTTCTTTTGCTTTTCTTTCATCCTTTGCACCACTGTGATCTTTCACCCAAACTGCCTTCTATTGCCACCATATTCCACTATTGCTATTTACTCCATCACTAGTTGATCCACGATTTAATCTATAAGTTTTCAATTATTGTGCATAGTTTGTTGTTATTCTTAATCTCTTCTATGGCTTATTGAAAACTTAATCCATATATGAAGATAAGCCTTCATATAGATGATTGTTTGATTTCATATTTATAATTTTATTAATTTTTAAATTTAATGTTTAATTTTGTAAATTATACATTTCAATGTTTTGATGACTTTGATCTAAAATTTGATCTGATGTGGTTATGATTATCATTTAAAAAAATGAGATAATTAAAGGTGTGGTATATCATATATAATTTGAAGTTTGGGTTTTCAAATGAAAATGTTATTAGAAAGTACATGTGTTTCATCACTTTCACTCCATTTAATTTTTGTTTTGGGTAGATTCTATGATACCTTTTTATAAAAAATTCTTGATGTAATTTTGTTGGCTTTAAAACTATTTTTTGTTAAGTTCCTTTATCCCTATATCTTAACTTCTATAATTTTTAATGACTTAAAAATTAAAAAAAATTAATATGTGTGAATATTAGAAATTAAATTAATAAATGAATCAATAAAGTATTTATGATACTAAATAATACATATAAAGTATAATCATTAGTAACATATATTCTTTAGAAAAATAAGCTAACTATTACAATTAAAACATAAAAAAATTTAAATCATTGCTTAAGGGAACTAAATATCAAATAACAACTATGATAAATACATGCATATGTAAATTATTAATTCTAGGTTAGAAGAAGGAAAAGAATTACAAAAAAATAAAAAATAAAATAGTAAATATTAATGTTTTAGTATTTTTACTTGATTAATTGCTAAAAATGGCTTATAATTACTCTACTACAAATATAAAGTTAATAGAGTTAGAAAGGAGATGTAAGTGAGATTTTAATTATTGCTCGAGTTCTTTAAGTGATGGTGAGATGATTGAGAAAGTTATGATAGTGAAACATTGGATAGTGTTTATGAAGAAATCTTTAAAGTGTATAAGTCTAGAGACTCGATAATAATGTTATATAAAAATGGTTATTATATTGAATAATGGAAGCTACAATCTAGTGTTGTCCTTCTTATTTATGTCCATACATTGGTTAAAGTTAATTTGGTTATAGTATTTAGCACATTTGAATGTAGTATTTTAAATCATTCTTTTTAAACTTAATTGCCATTAGATTTAAGGCTTATATGTATACTTATCGACTTGCAATTTCTTATTTAGAATATTCTTTATTCCTAAGAATTCTTTTCAAGTTTTTACCTCTTGTTAAGAATAATCTTTGTTCATAAGCATACTTTTATCTTTCTTTATTAGAAAAGCTTTTTTTTCTCCTCCTTTTCCATTACCTTTTTGCTATGTGATTTTCTTATCATTTTCTATTATCATTTACTAAAAGCTTGTAATGAAGAAATTCCAAAAGTTTTAACTAAGCTTTAGCTTGTTTACATTAACTCTGTTAGATACTTAAAAATAGGAAGAAATTCAAATTTGAGGGTCATACGAGTGTCATGTAAGCCATAACTATTGAAATTAGATATTAGTGTTCTAATTAATTTTTATTCTAAATTATAACCATCTTTATTTACATTGACTTTGTCATATAGTTCCATATTACTTTTTACTGTATTTTTAAACCTTTTTCATTTAGCTTCCTTTTCAATTCAATCACTATTCCTACTGCAAGGATAAGTTGTCTATATATGGCAAAATAGGTTCTTTCTTATTTGGATCTTTTAAAAAAGAGGTTGTATGTTAATTTTGGTAGTGGTTTAGATAAGAGCTAAACCAAGATCCTTTTTAGCCTTTTTGTGGATTACACATGGTTTTCAATAATGCAAAGCTTGTATTATTGGCTTTTATGTGCAATCCACAAGTAGGCTAAAAAAGATGTCATGCTAGCTCTTCTAGATACCACCACTAAAATCCCCAAAAGTGCAACCTCCTTCTTAGGAAAACCAAATTAGAAAGAACTTATATTATTAGATGTGAAAATACTAAGTATTGGTATGATGACTTTTTCTAGTAGTAAAGAAGAGATGAGGAAAGTAATAGTGAATGAATAAAAAAGGGAACTAAATGCACCTGTAGTGTTGATTTCTACTATAATTTGGATGATTTGTTGATATCTATAAACTCTCAGCCATATATTGAGGATACCTACTAGTATATCCTTGGGGTCCAAACCTAACTAACGGTAAGATTTAGGTTGCATTCAAAGGAAGACTTGTAAATATTGGTTAATATTTGACTAAGTGTTTGTTATTTTTTTATTTTCTAATTTTACTTTTTATTTTTTCTAAAGTTAATGCGATGTGTTAGTGACTTTATATAAAAGTCATAAAAAGTTTCTTGTAATTATCACATATTGAATTGATATCCATAGCATTTTCTTTTTCTAAGTTGTAATCTTATGCTAGTATACTGATATGATTAAGAAATGAAATGACCTAAAATGGAAAAAGGAAACAGAATAAGCAAAGAAAAATCATGTATTAGAAAAGGATGACTCATTGCATACTAAAGGATTTACATCTATTACTAAGCATAAGAGAAGCATGGTAATTTTTTACTTTTAATTTATAGTAATACACTTTAGATTTCAACAATTTTTGTATAATTATTATAAAAAGTAAAAACTAGGAAGGAGGTGATTTATTACTTGATGTTTTCAAGCATATTCAAGATGAAAAAAAAAAGGAAAGGATGCTTTTATGGATCAAAGATCTTCTATACTATATGTAAGTGCTAGGTTTTGAATACAAAACCATAATAGAAATTTTAAAATTATAGCAAAACCTACCAAGGATCCAAGGCAAAAGAAGTATGAATTAGTGATAAAACATATGCTTTTCAAGCATAATTCTAATTAATGTAGAAAGGTTTGATCTAAATCAATTTACTATAATCTGAATCAAGAATGTAGGTGCAGGTTGCTTCTATTTTTATGAACATGCACAAATGTCATGAATGTTAAATTAGCACAAATCATTAGAAATGTAAGTGTTGATTGTCAAATCAAGAATGTTGTTGGATATTAGCATCTCTATAGCATCCACACAAGCAATTGAAGACTTTGATATGATTGAATGGGATTATTCTCATTCACAAAGTAGTGCTAACTATTATGGTTTCTAATTTTTCTAATTGTGATAAGTTTTTAATCAATCAAAATTAATGTTCTATATATTGTATATGTAGAACTAGGATTTTAAAAGCTTGAATAATATCTCCATTTTTTTACGATATATATCCTATCTAATTTAAAATGAATGATTAATTACAATCAAAACCTTTTCTAACTAATATATTTTATCTTGTAGATAAAATATATTTAAATAATTATCTAATTAATTTATATATTTTATTTCACAAATAAAATATCTATTTTAAGATCTTTAACCAAAATTTATTTTAAGTAAGGAAATAATTAGGCTTTGATTTTCAACTAGGCTTAAACATAATTAGTTAATAATTAGTCCATATATAGTTTTCCTAAGTATAAACCAATGATATTATGTTATTACTTAGTGAAGTCCAATCATATTATGCATTTCTTAATTAAAAGCTCTAGTCTAACTATGAGTTTCTAATTACACCATAATCCTAATATTTGACTCATTTTTGTGTGTGATCATATAGGTTCTCATTATATTGATAATGATTCTAAAATCCTATTTTAATATTATAGATAGTGATTGGTATTTAGTAATACATCAATGCCACTTAAGTAATGAGAATTATTAATGACTTGACATGACCTTTTCATGACTTATGTTCCATGTAATTTAGTCCTTTTTATCAAGTATATCTAAACTAAACTCAAGGCATGGAATATATCATTCTTTTCATAATTCAATTTATGTATTTCTTGAATCTTGAGTAAAATAACTAAAATAAATGAATTAATGTCATATATTGATCTATTTGAGTATGGCCATACATTTCATAATCTTACTTAATCAAGGGGCCCATGAATATCATTTCTCATATATAGAAGGGATAAAATCTCATTTAGATTACTTACATCCCTTTGCATGAGTGATGGTTTAACCAATTACCATATTTTAGGTTAGCTCTATTATAGGTGACATTAGATGACATCAAAGTACATGACTCTTCAGGTAGAGAACCTTAATGACTTCAAGTCAAAAAATTATATACATCATTATCATTATAAGAACTGCTTATGACATAGTGATCCATATAACATTTTCATGGTGGATTAGTCCAGTACATTTATTCTCTAATATGTACTCATGAATTAATTATTAACATAATATCTTATATCCATGACTATAATCATCAACTAACATACATACTAGTCTTAATACATTATTATTATTATCCTAATTAACAATAATATTTGACTAGAGGCATCTTAGAAATAACATAAATTATTTCTAAGATAATTATTATATTTATTTATATTACATAGATATAACATAAAATATAACAATCAAATGAATGCTCGTATTTATATATATATAACTTGATGCATTATATGCAAATATAATTATCCTATAATTAGCTATTAGAGCACAAATCAATAGTAAGTTATAGATAATATATTACTTAATTAGCTTAATAATATTCTAAATTATTTCACTGTAATTATTTATCATTTTCCTAATTATAGAAGGAGCTTCTAAAGCTTGAAGAGACTAGTTCCTAATAATCCTTAGATAAGGATGAAGGTGCATTTCTACATGCCCATGATATAAGTAGCTAAGGAATTTAATTTAGGTTTCTTGACTTTAAAGAAAATATGAATAGTGATAAAAATTGTCTATATGGTCTCCTTGAAATAGTTCCTTAATTTCATATCCATGGATCCATTTTTTTATTCTTAAAGTCATTGTTAGTGAATCCTTATAGAAATATATGCTCTTTCATGCTATTGATACTCTCATATTTACTTCATTGAATTGGAAATACATAAAAGAAATATGATTATCTTTGTCTATTTTCAAATAGTAACTTGATATAGATTGTAGCTAAGAGAAGATGATAGCCTAGGAGCAATAACTTGCATCTTACTAATTAATAATCGAGCAGTATATATGCAACATCAATATATTGTTCGAGGAATTTAAGGTTTTTATCTTCATATGTATAAACCTTGGATATCATTTTTTAGGGTGTATATTGGAATATATTAATTTTATTATTTTCTTAGATAATATAAATAAAATATCCACATTCAAATTTGTTTTATAAATCAATTTTGTTTCATGAAATTTAATTTGAATATTTGATTATTAATAGAGTTTAGGCTTTATGAAATTTCATTAAGCAGGATGTTCACTATTTGGATTGCTAAAAAAACATAACATATCAATAATTATGTCCCATATGATATGATTTTATTAGTGACAAAATTAGTGATGGTATTTTAAAGACGACACCATTAGATTTGTAGGAATATTCTAGTTTAGCAATGGAATTACAAATGGATTTGTCCATTGTTAAATTAATATTTGGTGATGAATTTAAGACAAATATTTTTGTTACTAATTTATGGTTTAGAGATGGAAATTCCATCACCATATATAAAATTAAAGATGGACAAATATTTGCCAATTACATATATTATTCATTCATTCATCATTAGCTCCCAAAATTAGTAATAGAAGTAAAAATGGATGAAATGATTTCATCGATAATTGAATTATCGATGCATTATTTATTGATACATTGTTATCTATCGCTAATTTTTTCAACAATAGATTTCTTAAAATTAGCAATGGATTGTTCCATTGCTAATCATTATTTTTTGTCATGTTTATCTTCGAATCTATTTGATAGAATCTTACTTTTTTAAACACATGAAGAATTTCACTTGCACCTACTACCTATAGAAGAAAAATTAATTAATTATCAAGCCTTTCTTTTTGCCATATCCTAATTAAGTAAGTTATAAAGGCTAACAAACAAAGCATAAGTCAAAAACTAATGGCAATATTTACCATTAAACACCACAACAATTTATCTTTATTTGGTGGGTTCTTAATCTAGTAATTGCAAATTTTTCTTCTTTAGCTTTTATTATTTTTTCTTCTGTGCTCATAGTAGATTGTCCTTAAATTTTTATTCTGAGGTAAACTAATTCTTATACATGATTTTAATTGAAGATTTTCTATCTACTTAACTATTTTATATTTATGATTTTGTCAAGTTTTGTATTTTGCTATCGGTTAATGTGTATTGGGTTATGTCACAAGCTAGTAGCTCTTTAGCTAAAATTGTGTAATGCATGCTTGTCACTATTAACAAATATATTAATCTTCCACTAATTCTCTTGTGGTACATATGGAATAGATTAGATTATAGGGCATTGCCAATTTATTCTCCTCGAAAGAAAATATTATCTGCAACATGTATACAGGCCACCTTTGAATGTTATTAAAGTATCTACACATATCAAGTCATAAGAATGCCCCACATTGGATCCTCTAGGCAAATGGGTTAAAAAAGGATAATTTTGAATAGGGAAAGGATTTAATCCATTCACTTGATATATGCTTTAGTCCATAGTCCAAGCTTAATGCCAAGCTATTCCTTTAGGCCTACCATCCTTGATGTATGTTGCACATGCCAAGATTATTATCTAAATTTGCTCTAAAGAGTAGTAAAGGTGAGTCTAGGTTAAATTTAAGGGATTGAAAATTAAGTTGCAAATTATAAACAAAAAAGTAAGGATTTGTATAAGACTATTAAATTAAATAAAAATTAAAAGTATAAAATGTAAAAAAAGTTATGATAATAAAAGTTTTAATTTAAGAGATGTTTTAAACCTTAATCAGTTGATCTATCCTAGACAATTACTATAGAATTTCTTTAATTTGATCAATTAGCAAAAAATTGCCTCAATAACCATCCTTATGTTCTTTAGTTACTTAACCTGAGCCAACACTTAGATTAATTCCTTATTGTTAAAGCCCAGCACATAAACAATAATAGTAAGATTTAAGGAATAGTTAAAATCAAATTAACAACATAACCTAATGCATCATCGAATCATTAATTTAGATTCTAATTAATTAATGATTCACCTCAATGTTAATTCAACAAAGCTTAATGGTTACACATTTATCAATTAATTATAACCTAATATCATAATTAATTATCTACCAGTAGATCATAATAGATAACAAACCAATAAATCCGAATTCACAATTATCCAAAGTAATTATAAAGTTGAAAGAGTAAAAAATTAAAGGATAAACAAATTAAAAGTAAAATTGAAAGAACAAAATCTCAAAATCAAATTGAATTAACGATGAAACTCTCCTAAAATGATATAGTTTTAGCCTTTCATAGCTTCTTCTAAAGAAAAAAAAAACAACTAAAAATTTTGTTAGTGTGTGGTATTGCTTTTAGAGGCACAAATTACCTAAATTTTGAATATGTTAAGATTTTTTTATCTAATGATTTAGTTAGGGTTGGCTCTAATAGTTACAGTGAACAGGGCCTTTTTATATTTGGAAGCATAATTGCTAATTTACAACTTAAATTACTATAAGGGTTTAAGGTAATGATATCTTGTAAGTTAACTTCAAGCTAATGGTTGACCATAAAAAAGATATAGTTTCACTAATTTTCAAATATAAATGTTGTTAGGATGGATCTAAGTTGATTATAGGCATTAGTTTCATCTTAATTTGACCTATAAAGCTTCATTTATTACCCAAAAATTAGGATTGGGTAGGTCAAATTAAATAAAAACTCTACTTTATATTTAGGACCAAATTTGAACCTTCATATGTCTAAACTAGGTTTCTGTCAAAACTTGAGAGTTTTAGAGGTTCCTTTTAGATTTACACCATAAAGATCACCCAATTTGGGCCTCCAAAATTCAAGTTATAATAAAAAAACTTAAAATAGTATTAAAATATAGTATTAACTAAATGATTCATTAACATTGTAAAATTATAACCTAATTATAAAACAAGACTAATTTCATTAAATTAAATACATATAATACTCTAAAAGGTAGAAAATGTGAGAAAATAATATAAATAATATTTTGCATGCCAAATTTCTCTACACCTTAGGCAAACATTACTTTATTCAAAACTAAAAAATAAAAGGCCAATTTTCTAGTGATTTCAAAATCACAAAATTCACAAGTAAGAAAATTATTAAAGCTATTAAGAATTATAACATATCATGAACAAATATTGAAAAACTCAAAAATCAATCAATATAGCAACTTTACTCAAAATGGATAAATCAAATTGGTAAATCCTTATAAATTTCACTCTTCATTTCTCAAGTATTTAGGATAAGTGTTTTACTCAAGTTAATTTTATAAAAATATCATTTAATTTCCACTACTTAAATTATATGCACAATATAAATCAAAAGGACTTTATTGAAGACTATAATAAGGTTAGGGAGAAAAGGAAGAAAAATTAAAGATGTGAGGGTTAAAACTAAAGAAATCTATATAGCACTTGAAACATAAATATATGAGCAAATTATGAATAACTTAACATAACAACCATAACCTAAATTTTAATTCAAAATACTAATTAAAATTTTTATTTTTTCCTTTCTTTCTCACTTTTCTTTGTTATATTCTTTCTTTTTTTCTCTTTATCTCTTTTTTAACTTTTCACCTTTTTCTTTTTTTCTTTTTTTATCACTTTTTTTTTCAATCAAACCTTAAAATTGAAGTTAACGATGTATAACACCCATACAAACCCCCATAGTTATTCAAGAACTTATCTCGCAAAGATTTAAAGTGTTTTACAAATTTTTAAGGTTAGGTAAAGACATTTATTTATTTTATTGGAGAACATGTTGATGAGTTAAATATCAAAGAAAGACAATTCAGTTTAAAGGGGTTCATCAAAGATAAATTTTCATGATCGCCTATTTGCCACTAGCTTATACGAAGAATGCTTTTATCATATATATGCATGTATATGCAGATGTAATATCAAAAAGAATTAAAGTAAGTTCTAAATAAACAAATTCCATAGAAGAATACCACACATAAGAAAAAAAGGAGAATATCATAAATTTCAATAAAGGCTTAAAATCTCATAAGATAAGAAATGTTACCAAAATTCAATCTACCAATTCAAATTCATCATTATTCTAACCAAATTTAAGATGCAAGACAATTCATTCTATTATGTTATAAAATTATCAAACTTAATTACTTCTTGCTCATGAAAAATGTAAACTTCTAATTAATGGAAAACAATTAAAATGACTTAAAAGACTAAAAAAAAGGAAAGACACATTTTTTATTTTTTTTAAAAATTCAAAAGCATTAGATGAAAAATACAAAAAAATTGTAAAAGTTTCCCTCATACTTAAATCTTACATTGTACTCAATGTAAAGTAAACAAACATAAAGAGAAATCATAGAAAAGTAAAATAAAGTAAAAAGAAAGATAGTGCAAATCTAGAAACACTTAAGTTACCTCTTAAGATGTCTTTTTTTTAACGTTTTTGGCTAAACATAGCTACCTTTTTTTTTTGCTCCTTCAATTGGATTTCATTTCAAAAGCATGAAAATCACAAAAAAAAACTAACCAAAGAAGATATTAGGGTTAGCAAAAATAAAGAAAAACAATAAAAAATCAATCAACTAATCCTTGATAAAGGTACCAAAATTTTGATACATGTTACTTGTACCAAAATTATTAACTTAACTTACTCTAACTAGTAGTAAAGGTAAGTTTAAGTCGAATTCAAGGTATTAGCAATCAATTTTATGTGTAGAAAAGTACAGATTTGTATAAAACTATTAAACAAAATAAAAATTAAAAGTTTGAAATGAAAGAAAATTACAATAATAAAAGTTTCTATTTAAAAGATATTCTAAACCTTAATCGATTAATTTAACCTAAATAACTTATACAAAATTATTTTAATTTTATCAATTAGCCAAAGGTTACCCCTTTTGCAATTCTTAATTAATTAACCTAAGCCCAACACCTATATTAATTCCTTATTATTCAAGTCCAATACCCAAACAATGATATTAAAAATTAGGAAATGGTAAAAAATCAAATTAACAACCTAATTAAGCATTGAGCCATTCAGATTGTAATTCTTTTAGACAACTAATGATTCATCTAAATGTCAAATCACTAAAGTTTAATTTCTATTTATTCATCAATTAATTACAACACAACATCATAATTAATTATCTAGCAATATATCACAATAGATAATGAACTAATAGATTTAAATTAGTAATTATCTAAGATAATTATAAAATTAACAGAGTAGAAAATTAAAAGATAATCAAATTAAAATTAAAATTGAAAGAATAAAGTCTTAAAATAAATTTGAATTAAGGATGAAATTATCTTAAATTGATATAGGTTTAGCCTTTTATGGATTTTCCCAAAGAAAAGAAAAGAAAACAAGAATACGGAGAAACGTTGTCTAATATGTTGTGTTGCTTTTTAAGACACAAATCTCTTTAGGATTCATTTGGTATATAACTTTTCTAGAATCAATTTTATGTCAATAGAAATAATTTTAATTAATTTATAATTGAATTCTATTGTTTGGAAATTTTATTAAAAATAATAATTTTAATTTATTTGCAAATCAATTATTTTGTTTGGAATGTATTAAAAATACATGAAATTCAATTAAAAAGTAAAATACAATATTAATAGAAGGATAAATTTTTTATATAATATGTATTTTATACCAAATAAAATGAATTCTAGTAAAATCATTGTTAAATTTGATAGATTTCATAATGACACAAATATAATTACAATAGGAATCAGAAATAAATTTTTTTTACTTAAAGTTAAATATCATTTTGAAAAGAAATTTATTTGAAAATGAAATGAAATAAAATAAAATCTTATTTTTAGCTAGCCAAACAAGGGTTTGAATTTGAATGTACTAGGGTTTTCTATCTATTAGGATAGTTAGGATTGGCTTTAAGGGTTACAATGAATAAGACCTTCCTAAATTTGGAGGCCCAGAACCTAATTTACAACCCAAATTACTATAAGGGTTTATAATAGTGAAATTTCATTGGTTAACTTTTAACTAATGTTCTAGCATCAAAATAACTTAGTTTCACTAATTTCCAAATATGAAAGTTGTTATAATAGATTCAAGTCAAATATAGGTGTTAGTTTTACCTCAATTGAACTTTTAGAGCTTTATTTATGGCTTAAAAATCACGAATGAATAAAATACACTACTTCATTTTCATGATCAAATTTGACTTTCTAAATGTTTGAAATGGATTTTAGCTAAAACATAAAAGGTTTGGAATTTCCTTTTATCTTTCTAATGCCATAAATATCACCTAATTTTGATCATTAGAACTTAAGTTATAGCCAAAATTTTAGAATAGTGTCAAAATCTAATATTAATTAAATAGTTTATTAATTTTGCAAAGTAATAACCCAATCATAAAATGAGATCAATTCTATTAAACTAAGCATATATAACACTTTAAAAGGTAGAAAATAATATGAAAAGTATTTTACAAATTAACTACTCCACCCTTTGAAGAGCATTTTGAAGTACCATTTGCCATAAGTAAATATACTTTTTATAATTTGACTTAAAGCCTTTTCATTATGCTTCGATGAGATATTGGTCTTATCTTATACTAAAATGAAGATAAAAATGTGAGGATTGCAACCAAGGGCTTATTAAATCCCTCATGATTCTTAATTCATGTCAAAATTATTAAAATACTCCTAATTTCAAAAAAATTGAGAAAATTCCACAAATGTTAGACTACTCCCAAATTCCAGCCATGGGACCTATAAACCATGCTTGATTTTTCCATTAAGTTCATATAAAATCAAGTATGTTTGTTTATGAAATTTACTACAAGAAAGTACTTAATTAGTGATCAGTATTTTTCTCGCAAAAAGTAATGAATTCCATTGTTAAATAAAAATTTACAATAGATAGGTCTGTTGCCAATTCCTTCCTCACTAATAAATTATGAAGCCAAAAATATTCTTTTGCTAAAGTTAGCAATGACCAATATCCCTTGCTAAATTGATTACTCTATCACAATTTTAAAACCAAGCAACCTTATGATACATATTTTTAGTAAGAGGATAGTCCCATGTTAAATTTAGCAATAGATAATAGCCTTTGTGAAGTCTTTTATTATTTACCTACATATTGAGTTTATACATTTTTGTCATTAGTCTCCCCTATTTTTGTAAGGGACATATTGTCGTAAGTCCCTCACTAATGGAATTTTCTCCTATTTTACAAAGGATAATTCGTAGAAAGTCCCTTGCTAACATATCCTATGTTTTTTTGGTACACCTTATTTTGCAAGAATTGATAAAACATCAAGCAATCACCATGCATTTATAGCAATAAATTCCAAAATGATTTAACTTGAAATATTCAAGATTTCATTTAATATATAAGTCTACATTAATATATAAATTAAAAAATCATGTAAGTCTATATTAATATATATATTGTCATTAAGCATCTTATACAAATGTTGTAGTTTAATGTGGTCTAAAATAGAGTTTATCCAAAATGGTAATTGATGCATCCCTAAAAAACCTAAGTTCCTATGATAGAAACCAATTGATCATGTCTATTTCACGCTTATTATACATCTTTTGAAAAACTATTGTTATGTCAAACCTAGTGGTATTAAGGTTAGTAAATTATTAATTAAGCCCGTGTTTAAGAATTTTAAGGCAATACTAAAATAGCTTTTCATGCCATAAGTAATTAAAAATGATGAGAGCTCTGTACATTGCTAGATAAATTATGGATAAGTAAAATTATGATTAAATTATTGTGAATAGATAATTTTTCCTTGAAGTGAATAAATTATATAGTAAATGTGTAGGGATAATTTTTCATAATTATGTATAATTTCCTGGTATAGGATTTGTAGGATCAGTAAGTTGGAGGAGTTCTATTATACTATTTCCTAGTTTACCTTTCTTATTGCCTTTTATACTATAAATCCTATATTCCTTTTCAACTTTTCCATAATCAATTCCTTTTTATTCTTTAACTTGCTTTTTGCTTATCTTTTTTAATCTTTATCTCCCCTTTCCTTAATTAACTTACCAAAGTAAGAAATTCATAATCCTTTTTCATTTCATTATGTTCATCGTTGAATGTTCTGTTATTCCATAAGCAAATTGTTTTGAATTGGTTATATAGAAGGGAAATGGGTTTAATATGCCTTGACTTGAGAAATATCTCTTTTTAATGTGTGGCAACTCAATCCTAATACCAAATCCACCTTAATCTCTCCTTTTCTAACTAATGAGTATCGTTTTACATAAACTTATACTTATTTTCAAGAATTTTTGATATTTTAGCCATTTTAGAGCTCTAGGAAAAATATTATTAGAATTCATGATTTGAACTCAGAAATAGTGAAATTTATGATAAAAATATGTTGTTATAACACATCTTTTAGAAAATATGGTGATTTATTTAAGAAATTTGAGTATATTAGTGAGATTTAGGGTAAATGCTATTGGATGAACAGTGACTTTGAGCAAATTTTGTAAAATTTCAAAGGTCAAATGATTTATCAAGCTTGAAATTATTTTTAGATAGCCTAAACTGATTGGTGAATCATTTTAGCTAAAATTCATTATGAGAATCAATCCTTTAATCAATTTAGTTAACTCTAGGTGCTTTCTATATGGCTTGAATTAATTTCCTAATCAATTCAGACCTAACAAAGTTTTCTATAAGGCTTAAATCCATTCTTTAATTGATTTAGCCTCGATAGATACTCTTTGTAAAGCATAAATCAATCCCCCAATCAATTCACTATACATTCTCTTGAAATTTCACATGTTTTAAGAATTGTAGTTATATAAAACCTTTTTATATGTTTTATATAAGAACTAATGATATTGTCAAAGGTCAAATGGTTATGAATAAAGTTAATATTCCATGTGAAATCACTTGGGATAGAATTTATTACATTTTACTGACATGCATTGCCATAAACTAAAATTAATTATTAGTGGTTTGATAAAAATTATGTAATATAGGGTAACAAACCAGATCATACCTTAGTGATCCATTTGATATATCCTTTCTTAATTATTTACTTACAATGATTATATAATTATTTAAGCTTTTTATGTACTAAAAATAAAAGACAGAAAAGTAAATAGACGTGAAATAGAAATTTAAATAGAATGCAAATAGAATTGAAACAATATGTAGAATAGAATGAACACAAAACCAAATTGGGGCATTTTGTTTTGAAATTAAAATAAATGCACTAAACAAAGTAAAGCACATAAGTAAAATAAAAAGAAAGAAAATCAATACAGCAAAATAATTAATCTAATGAATTGAAAGCCATTAGCGTAGATTAATCATAGATCACAAAATATTTAATCATTCTAATTGATTTTTCATGCATCTTATGCTAAATGACCACATAGAATTTAATCAATTAAGGTTACCAAAATTAAGCAATCATTATAATTCATAAAGGTAAATCAAAATTGATTTGAAAATAGAATTGCACTAAATTGAAGGATTAAACTAGAAACTTCTAATTTAATCTCTCAACCTTTTGCTCCCTTGTAAAAAATCTTAATTAACTAACCATAATTCAACATAAAATAAGAAATCACAAGGTTGAACATAAATTATACTAAATTAACATTTAACACATATAATTTCAAGTAATCAATATAAAAAATGAGGGAAAAAGGAAAATTAATTAAAAAAAATTAACATTACAAATTGAAATCTTAGGATCCAAATAAAATATGGCTAAAGAAGAAGAAACTTGAAAAAAAAAAGAGAAAAGTTATCTTTGTTAAATTATGTAAGAGTAAAAGTTATTCTTACCTTTAAAGGTATAAAACCTTATATTTTACTTGTTAACTTTTAAAAACCTAATGGACCTAAATCATATACTTCCTAGGATTTCAAAGAATAGGGCCTTGTTAACTTTAGAAGCCTAGAACCTATTTTACAAAATAGTGTATTAAAAGAGTTATAATAATGAAATTTTATAAGTTTGATTCTACCCAATGTAAGACCATCAAAATTATGTAGTTTCACAAAAATCTAAACACAAAAGTTGTAGGCCTAGTCTTAGGAAACATTGGGTTCTAGTTTCACCATAATTGGACATCTAAAGCTCTAAATATTACTTGAAAATCAAAATTGGCTCAATTAGGACAAAAATAGGGCTTCAACTTCTTAACTAAATTAGACCTTCCAGATGTCTGAACCGAACTTTAACTAAAACATAAAAATTGCAGAGCTTTCTTTAAGATTTCAACGATGTAAAGATTAGCCAAACTTGATATCCAAAGTTTAAAATATAGCTAAAAACCTTAAATAGCATAAAAGTCTAGTGTTAATTGAATAATTTCAATTCATTATAAAACTAACCCCAAATCAAATAACTAGTCCAATTTTATAAAATTAAGCATATGTAATACACTAAAAGGTATAAAATAAAAAGAAATAATACAGATAAAATTTTGTACATTGATCTTCATAAAATTTTGCATACACATTGTAATACACTAAAATTAGATATTACTAGTTTGTTAAAAAGTTTTGTAGTAAAAGGTGATAAACTAGATCAAAACCATGGTGATTCACTTAATACATCATTTCTCAATTATTTACTAACAATGATTATACATTATTTTAAGTTTTTTACATACTAAAAATAGAAGGGAGCAATGCAAATAGAAGTGAAATAGAGATACAAATGGAATGTAGAATAGAATTTAGATAGAATGCAAAATAGAATGAACACAAAACCAAATTAAGGGGTTTTTGATTCAAAATTAAAATAAATGCATTAAACAAGGAAAAGTACGAAATTGATATAGAAAGAAAGAAAATCAATATAACAAAATAATTAATCTAAAGATTTGAAAGCTTTTAATGTAGATTAATCATAGATTATTAAATATTTAATTATTTCAATTAATTTTTTAACATTAAATTATTCAAAACTCTTACAATAATTCATAAACCTATGCTAGATGATTATCTAGGATTTGATTAATTAAAATTAGTAGAATTAAACAATCGTTATAATTTGTAAAGCTAAATTGAAATTAATTTGAAAATAAGATTCAACTGAATTAAGGGATTGAACTAGAAACCTTTACTTTAATCTCTCAATCCTCTATCCCTAAAAAGAAATCATAATTAACTAACCATAATTTAACACAAAATTAGATAAAGATTAAAAATTATAAGGTTAAATACAAACTATACTAAATTGACCTATAACACAAGTAATTTCAAGTAATTGGCACAAAGAATAAGAGAAAGAAAAAATTAATTAAAAGAAGTCAACATTACAAATTAAGATATCATAAACCAATTAGAGTGAGCTTCAAAGTCTTTGAATCAATAAAAAATTTGGCCTTCCATGGCTAAAGAAGAAGAATGTGTCTTTTGCTAAATTATATAGGATTAAAATTTGTTCTTACCTTTCTAGGTATAAAAATTTATATCTAACTTGTTACCTCTAAAAACCTAATGGTACTAAATCATATGCCTCCTAGGGTTACAAAAATAAGACTTTGCTAATTTTAGAAGTCTAAAACCTATTTTATAAAATAATATACCATACGAGTTACAATAGTGTAATTTTGTAGGCCTAACTTTTACCTAATGTAAGCCCACCAAAACTATATAATTTTGTAAAGCTCCAACATAAAAGTTGTAATGTCAAATCTTAAAAAACTTTGAGCACTATTTTCACCTTGATTAGACCTTGGTAACTCTAAATATGACCTAAAACCAAAACTAGCTCAATTGGGTAGAAATAAGGGCTCAAATTTTTGGTTAAATTAGACCTTTGAGATATCCAAACTAGACTTTAATCAAAATACAAAAGTTGTAGAGCTTTCTTTAAATTTTCTAGTGATATAAAGATCACCCCAATTTGATATTCAAAAATCAAGGTATAGAAAAAAATTTGAAATAGTATAAAAAATCTAGTATTAATTGAATAATTTCAAATTATTGTAAAACTAAACCTAAATTATATAACATGACCAATTCTATAAAATTAAGTATATGTAACACATTAAGGGACATAAAATAGGAGGAAATAATATAAATAAAGTCTTGCACATCAAATTCCCCCACACTTAGTTCTTAAACAACTTTGAACAAGACATAACTTTATTCAAAATTAAGAAATAAAACTTATTTTTCAAAAACTTTAAAATCATAAATCCATAAGCAAGAAACAAATAAAGCCAATAAGGAACATAACACATTATGAACATAAATTTTGATAAACTTGAAACTAACCAATATAGTAACTTAATTCAAAAAGAGTAAAACAATATAGTAGATTTTTACAAAATTTACTTTTTAACTTTTAAGTATTTCAAATAAGTATTTCACTCAAGTTTATTCCATAAATTGCTCTATCATAAGTTTGTTAATCATTTAATTTTTACTATTCAAATCACATGCACAATATAAATAAAAAAGATTTTATTCAAGATTGTAATATAGCTAAGGAAAAGAAAGGAAAAATAAAGATATGAAAGGATAGAAATTAAAGAAATTAATAGAGTACTTAAATTATGAACATAAGAGCTAATCATGAACAATTATAACTCAATATAATAACTTAAATTGAAATTCAAATAACTTTTTTATTTTTCTTTTCTTTCCTAATTTTTTTACCTTATTTTTCCTTTTTTTTTACTTTATTTTTTAATTTTTTTATCTTTTTTCTTTTTTTGCCATTTTTCTTTCTTTCTTCTTTTTTTTTTCAACTAACCTTTAAACTTGAAGTTATATATTATAATTATGTAATAATGATGATGGAGTAGAACTTTGCTTATGTTAAGACTTATACACTACATTTGAGTGCCCGTTTATAAAAGGGATAATACTAATCTGAGAAGGACAAGTTTAAGTTTGCAAAAGAATAAGGATGATCAGAAGCCATAAAGATAGTTATTTGTTTGTGCCACTGTATGCATATATATATATTTGTTTGTGCCACTGTATGCATATATATATATGTATGTGATCCTTGAAAGATTACGGTTAGTAAATGAACCATACGGTTAGTAAATGAAAATTATCTATTTCATTAATGAACTAATGTTAAGATTCAATTATTATTTTATAAATTTAATTATTTAAGTAGAATATTAACTCATTAAATTCCTAAACTTACTTTTCCATAATTTATTTTTCATAAATTGGAGTTAATGCATTACTATCACCTCTAACTCAATAAATGGGTTTGCCTCGTCTAGGGCTTTCACTATTTTGTGAGCCATTCAACATTGAAAAATGTAATTCTTTTGTAATTATGGAAGTTTTTAGACTTACCAACTAGGTCCATAATGATATTCAATAGGTTTTCGAATTGTAATGGTATAGATTTTATAAGAAACACTTGTTTAAGGCTTAATTAGGCTAACTTGTGCCTTATAAATTGAAGGTATATATGTTACTTTAACTTCTTTTTTAAAGTAACTCTCTTATGCTAAGATATTCTAAAGTAAATGGAAAAAGTAAATTTATAATTTGTACTCTCATTTTACTATAAACATAAATGCATAAACCTATTAACTTCTGGTATATTGTTTCTTTAGTTTTAATTTTAGCTTAGGCTAGTAGAATTAAGAATAATGATTTCATGTTGATTGTAGCCATTGGCAAGTCATGATAAAGTTGGTATTAAAGTATGATCTAGTGTTTTATCATAGAATAATGGCCCTAAGGTTGGTTAAATTACAAATTTATATTTATTGTTGCATAGAAGTTAACCAAAACTACACCAATGCTATGTGTACATTCAAAATTGCATAACACCAGTGCTATTTTGATTGACCCTATGATGTTTATAGGAATGAGTGGAGGTGTTTATCATTAGTAGATTTTTTATAGCTATTATTGGTTCTTTTCCTTAAATGTTAGAGGAATTTATGAAATAGGTTATAATGAATACTAAGAATTAATAAGTCAATAAACCTAACAATGAGGAATCATTTAGTGTTCTCAAGTTCAAAATAGTCTGCGTGAGGAAGGAGGAAATGATTAACAAATCCTTTGTTAGGTTGCAAATTTCATGCATATTGAACTTTTCACAACTACCAGCTTGTGATATTTTACTCCACTTTAAATTTCAATACCATAATTGCTTACTTTATATTATTGGTAGAATTTTTTTCCTCACAAAATTTTGAGCAACCACAAACCATCATTTCAAGAAGAAGTATTCTTAAATCATACACATTCACTATGATTCTTTAAAAGAAACAAAAATAGGAAACCTAGTTTTAAACATTCATAATATTAAAATCTTAATATAATATTTGATTTTAAACATTTTTTTAGCATTGACACATCATGCATTTTTTATTTAGGCAATTAAAGCTCACTAAGCTAATAAATACTATGAAGAATGAGGTCCTTCTCCTCTTGATTTAGAAAGCAGAGCCTATCTTAAAATATTTTCATAATTATAGATATTATATTTATCTTGTAATGATTAAAATATTTGAAATAATTACATTTGAAAGATATTTATGATATTTATTCCTTTTTCAAAAGTTAGCCAATCGATTCTCATTATATAAGTAATTCGATTTAGACTCAAACACATATAAGGGCATTCCTATTGAGTTATTTTTCTATGCATATAATTTTTACCAAATGGTTTATTTTTAAAAACATTATGTCATATATATCAAAAACCTTTATCTCAATTAGCATTGGATGATTTTTTAAAAGTTTTAACTTCTTTCATAATTTAAGTTAATTTTGAGCTTTTACATATGTGACTTAATTCTTAAAAAAAAATATGTCAAGTGGTTTTTATCTTACTATAGTTGAAACTCATGGAAAAGAAGGATCTAACCCTGTTCTAACTCCACAATTATAGAAAACAGAGCCTATCTTAAAATATTTTCATAGTTATAGATATTATATTCATCTTGTAATGATTAAAATATTTAAAATAATTACACTCAAAAGATATTTATGATATCCATTCCTCTCTTAAAAGTTAACTAACTGATTCTCATTATATAAGTAACTTGATTTAGACTCAAACACATATAAGGGCATTCCCATTGAGTTATTTTTCTATGTATATAACTTTCACCAAATAGTTCATTTTTAAAAACATTGTGTCATATATATCAAGAGCCTTTATCTCAATTAGCATTGGATGATTTTTTAAAAGTTTTAGCTTCTTTCATAATCTAAGTTAATTTCAAGCTCTTACATATATGAGTTAATTCATAAAAAAGAATTATGTCAAGTGTTTTTATCTTACTATATTTGAAGCTCATGGAAAGAAAGGATCTAGCCCTATTCTAACTCCATAATTATCTAGAAAACCTAACTACTGCTTGAGTTTCCATAAATGGATTATGCTTGGAAAAAAAGAAGTCAGAAAAGAAAGAAAGGGTAAAATTAATGAAAAATGAAAGTGTAAGAAAAGGCTAAGAATTAATTATTACTAAGACTTTACTTTCCTTTTTTTAAATGTTTTTAAAATTTCACCTAAAGTCTTTAAATTAGAGAGTATAAAATCATCAATATTAGAAAATGTTAAAAAATTTTAAGTGGTTAATTATAAATCATATATTCTTTGTATTCTTAATCAAATTCTTAAAAAAAATATAATATTATATATCATTTTCTTTATTTTTATATTCTCTTCTATCTGAACATAACTTTAAATATTTAAAAGATAGGCAGAGAATACAACTAAAAGCAAGAGTTATATGGTAGGACAGCTTGGAATTAACCGATTATTTTCTTATTTTTAGACAAGAGGAATTTAAACTTGATAGTTAATATTACTTACAACATTTGAGAATATTGGTATTAATTACGCATTCATTTATTTATATTTGATTCATATGCATTCTCGCATCAATTATCATTGCTATACAATTCCCTTTGTGATAAAAAAAATCAAAATGAGTGAACAAACTTATGAAAATTATTAGCTTATGCATATATTAAGATAATAATGTTTTACAGGAAAGTTTTGCTCTAACTAATCAAGTAATGGTCCTTTTCACACTTCTATGCAATCAAACTTACAAGTAAGCTTTTGAAAAAGCTAGAGTGAAACCTACTTCATTTGTTTTGCAAGCTTGTAGCTAAGGCTAGAAATGAATCGAGCAACTCATGAACCACTCATGATTTGACTTGAAAATTAGCACGATGAGTTATATTTATGAACTAAATAAGTTGCATATGAACTTAAAAGATTAGCTTAATTGCTAAATGAACTAAACTTGATTTATGGTTAGTTTGACTCATTCAGTTCATGAACCAATTCAATAAATAAATTATATATAAATATATCTTAATAAAATTTATGAAACAAAGTATGATATTAAATATAATATTATATATTATATAATGTATATGAAACAAATTTAAATATCAAATTTTAAAATAATCTTAGCCTAAATGAACTAAATAATCCAAGCTAATAAACCATTAATACAAGTTAGCTTGATTCATTTTCATTCATATTTTCTTACTTGAAATTTTGGTTCATTTGATTAGATTAAATAAGCTATTAAGTCAAATCAAACAATTCATGAGCTTAATTCGAGCCAAATTTAAGCAAAATTTTTTGTTCATTTGAACATAAGTTAAGTTTCAAGTTAAGCTAAATTCATTTAAGTTAAGCCAATCTATTTCACAGCTTAATTTATATCCATCCTCATGAGTCTAGTTGAAACTATATAGTACATGCTAGTCATTCTTAGTGAACATGATAACGTTCCAATTAAAATCTCGTGCCACACTTAAAGTAGATAATGAGACTAGATAGTGGGACTCATAAGTCGATAAGCTACATTCAAATGTTACGAAAGCATCTATGCATACTATGCCATAATAACACCCTATTTTAGGAGCCTCTAAGTATAATAGGTGGAAAAGGATAACTTTATTTGCTTGATATATATCTTATTTCATAATTTTGAGTATATAAGAGATTTTTGCAAGTTAACACACTTGAGTCCTAAGCTTAATGTTGAGTTACCTTATTGAGTCTACTAATATTCCATCATTTGAAAAGCATATTAAACTAAATGCCTTATAACATAAGTAAATATACTTTTTATGAGTTGACTTAAGGCCTTTTCTCCATGCTTTGGATGTCTGATTGCCATTATAATAATAAAAACAAATATAAAAATTTGAGGATCATAATTTTATGCTTTTTAAATCTTTGAAAATTCTTAAATCATGCTAAAATTATTAAAATACCCCTAAACTTGGAAAATTCAGAAAATAATACACAAGTTGGGTCACTCCTAAATTTTAATTACTAGTTCATTAAACCATGTTTAATTTTTCTACTAAGTTTTATTCAAAACCAAGCATATTTACCTATCAAACTTATCAAAATCATTAACTTATGAAATTCTCCTTTACTTCAAATGCTAATGCCTTTATTTACATATTAATCTAATATGGCTCTATGAAGAATTGTACTTACTATCATGAATCTTCATATCAATTTTTAACCTATTCCTCTAAATTACTACCTTAACTGTTTAAGTTTTTCTTTTTGAGTGAAATGATATTTTCCATCTCAGACCTCTGTAACATCAATATTCTTTTGGTAAAATTCATCCTTGACAAATTTCTCAGAGGCTACCTATGTAGATTCTTTTGGAAGTGTCTTGACACCCTCTAGTGTAACTTTACTATAACTCACCTAAACTCATTACATTTATAATTGATTTAATAATTATTACTTAGGCAGCTTATATGGGTGCCGTATTTATAGCTCTCGAGTTTATTGCCTTTGCAATTTGTGCTTACTGCCTCAATAACTTGCATGAATACCACCCTTATGATAAAGTGTGTGCTAAATTTATAGTTTATGCATAATGCTTAGCACTTTTAACTACTTATTAATAGGGTATCTTAGCCTAATGTCCCAAATACCAATATGAGAAATAAGATTTATGCTTAATTTACTCAAAAAGTCCTATAAACTTACTTCAAAGACTTCTTGTGTTAGGTTTGACTAATTCATAATGCTTCATAAAGCCACTTTTATATTTAATCAGATCATTTAACCCTTTCTAAATCAATAATTTATAGTATTTCATTAACTATCACAACTAACTTGAAGTTATTGCTCTTTAGCATTGCATCCTCACAATCTTTCTTATCTCAAGTGACATTTATTAATATTAAGGTTCTCATAATTCTTTCTCAAGTGTGTACACTGATAACTTCTTTAAGTGCATTCTTTAATGGCTTCCCCACTTTAGGGGTTAAATATAGAGCATTCTTTACTTTAGCTTAGGCTTCACATACCTTTGCACTAGTAAATATAAGCTCTAAGGTCATTATATAGTATCTCTTTATAACTATGGTGTGCTAGGTCTTTAGCATCTCAAAACGATCATTTTAAATTACCTTGACATAATTTTAGATTTCTCTTTTTAGAGTAAACTTCTTGACATATCACTCTAATCTCCTATTTGTTAGGATATATCTTCTAACTACAACAATGCACTCCTACATGACTAAAGTTTCACCCTTTAGCTTTATCTCTTTTTAATTTCATCCCTTTAGACAAAGGTCATATCCTTTAGTAAGATTGAGGCTTCTTTTTCTAAATAGGTGGTCAATTCAATCATCTAATTGAATAGTGTTTAATATCCCTTAATGTTATAATTATGAATGAATGTATAATTAACATCCTATGTATTACAAAGCTAGCCTTTTAACATAAGTGCTTGGCTTGATGTACTAATCAACATTCCCCTAAATACATCATTCTTCTACACACTAACTTTTTGAGTCAATCTAACTTTTTCTTTTAGTTAAATCCTTGGCAATGTCTCTTTTAAGTTTAAAAAATGATTACTTCGCACATCTTTTATATAGCATTAGGCAAGTTACATACAAATTAATTTTAGCCTACCTAATGTTTACCTTTTAATGCAAATTAGGTTTGATACTAATTATCCTAGGCTAGCAACTTTCTAGTCGAAACTATGCGATGTATGTTTGCTACTTATGGCAAAGATGCTAGCTTTCCTTTTAAACTTTTATGGCACACTTAGAATGGATAGCAAGATTCACAGGTTTGCAAACTGCATTCAAATGTCACCAAGACACCTATGCATATATGTTATGACCTACCCTTGGGCATATAACTAGCATAAAGAGTCATTATAATATAGATGATGGGCTACCAACCTTTCTAAAATGCATCTAGGACTATGTTTCATATACAATCATGCTTTTCTTTAAAAAAAGCATATGGTTTTTTAAAAATTCATCATAGAATGTGTAAATAATTATCATGCTTAATTGTTCCAACTTCCCTTAAAGCTTACTTTAATGCTAGAGTTTTTAGGTAGGCTTACTTTTAATCCATTTAACATTAGCTAGGCATTTAAAGAGAAAAGTTCCTTAAGAAAAGAAATAAAAGATAATGTGTTTTTATGAAATTCAATGAGTAAATAAAAAATAATGAATAATCATTAAAATATACCTATATTATGATATAAAGGTTAAACTTAAATTTTTAAGAAAATTCTATAAGTTTTATCCAAAGAAAATAGTTAAACTTCCATTCCTTCACCAAGAAAAAAGGAAAAGTTTTTGAAGGATTAACAAGTTTATTAAAGAGTCAATTACAGATATACACAATATTAGATCTCAATCAAGGTCACATCACACATTTTTACATTAATATAGTTATAAGGGGAAAATTTTAATTTTACACTTAATATCACCCATAGATAATCATGATATATATGAATAGAGAAAGTATGTAAATTTACTTATGACTTCTATCTAGCCTTATCCCTTATAAGTTTATCCTTGGGCCCTCCAAAGTTGACTTTATCCTTTTACAAACAAGCACACAAATTTGGTGCAATTAGCCATAATATGAATATCATCACCCTAACATTAACAATTTTATAAGTTTCACAATAGTTAAGATTATGACAAGTGTGTTACTTGTACTTCCATTTCATAATTAAAACATATACATCCATGTATGAATAAAACATAAACAATAATTATTAATAGTACAAGTCAAATATGACCTTTACAAACTAGATTTATATCACGATTTTCCCCACATTGTGATCAATGTGGAACTTACTTATCTAATTTCTACTAGCCTAACCCATTTATCCTTATCATTTGCACATGCATGCATAAAGCATTAAATATAATTAATAAGAAAGATAATGTTAAATAGATAATGAAACTATATTCATAAATTTAATTCTATAAAGTAAGAGAAGTTAGACCTTTTATAATCCATAATAAGTCTATGATAAATTGGCTTAACTAACTTAGTTAATAAAAAGCCTTTTATGCATATTTCCTAATTTTTTTAGTTTAATGCCTAAACGGTATCTACTTATAACAAAAGTATCCACTATTGCTTGTAGCCTTATTAAAAGGATACTCAAAAAGGTTTACCCCTGCTACAATGCTGGTGGGGGGCTTTAGCTTAATGATTTGCAATATTAAATTAGCTCAGGACTTAGTAAATAAATATTCTAATATAATTGGATTATAAAACAAGTAAACTTTATTGTTATCATTCCTTATTCATAACTTTTCCATTACATACATTATAATCTAATCATTAGTAAGGAATCATTAGCACATATACATAATAGTAATAAGGCTCACCATTCATTTGATCCATATTAATCATGCATTATCAATATCATTAGCATATTATATGTGTACAATGTAAAAAAAAAAAGCAAGTAAATCTCATTTTAACCCCTATCAATCTTTATCCCTCTGATTAACTTTATCTTTTACAAACATATACTGAATCTAGGTAT
The DNA here is from genome assembly GCA_020226215.1 of Sindora glabra. Classification (NCBI taxonomy): domain Eukaryota; kingdom Viridiplantae; phylum Streptophyta; class Magnoliopsida; order Fabales; family Fabaceae; genus Sindora; species Sindora glabra. The sequence goes on along the minus strand of CM035227.1, from coordinate 43,341,855 downwards.
TAATTCATAAACGTATCATATCATCTCCATATTCATTCTAATGAATAACATAAGTTAAATTCAATTGCCTTAAAAGTCACTTTGTAATACCTTTTATATACCAAATAGCACTATACCTCATTATATGGGCAAAAGATGCTCAATTAATATCAATTTGCATGATTCATAATGAACTTTCAATGAAATTTACATTATAATTACCAATCGTGCATCCAAAAGAAATTAAAATCCTTACCTTAATGCCCTTAATCTAGTTGGTGTATATAACACTCAAATTAACTAATTATATTCAATTCAAGCATCAAAATACAAAATTGGACGAAGGGAATCAATTCAAGATCTTTAGTAACTTTTTTAAGTCCTAAATTGATTCAAAATGGTTTCAAAATTTTGGGAATCCAAGATCAATTAAGGAATCAATTCAATGTAAAGGCAGTTGCTCTTTGTCACCTATTAAATCAATTCTTTAGTCAATTCAGTTCATGTGATCTTGCTTTTAGAAGAAAATCATATTTTTTACAGTTTAAGCTTGATGAATCAATTCCCTAATGGATTAACACATGAAATTCTTGCATTTTTCAAAAAATTATCATTCACTTATAAGGAAATTCTTTTAATTCATATATATATGTAACATAACTCAATCATGGCACCATTTAATACAAGAATAATATCATGAGTTTTCAAGTAACTAGAAAATTTATATCAAACACTAGTCTATACCACTTATCCCTCATTAAACCATTTAAAAGAAAACTAACCTATTATCAAACAAAATCATATAATTAATGCAATTATAAATAGAATGTTCACTTACAAGTTATAAGAAAGGTTGTTAGCAAAAGGATTAAGGGTTAATTTGGTGCTAAATATATCAAAATAAAAGGATTTATATTTAGGGTCCCAATTTTCCTCTTAATCCAATCTTAAACCATTTGATGGCTAAAATGAGAATAAAAAAAGGAATATTACCATGGTTAGAGTGTGGAAGCACTTACTTTAGTTAGATTGAGAAGAAGAGAATATGAAAGTGATAATTAAGATTAGTAGTTTAAAAGAAGATGAGGATGATGAAGTTAATAATAATTGGGAAAATAAGGAAATTGGGTTGACTTTCGGAATTATAAGCCTTAAGTGTGAAATGGTAGAATTTTATTAAATGCCTCTATACTTAGATACTTACTTATAATTAGGATTGTCAAACGGGTCGCAGTTTGCAGACAAACTTGCAACCCATGACCCATTTTTACGGATATAAATTTCTAAATTTTGACCTATTTTTTAATAAGGGTAATACGGATCGGCCCGTCATGGATCGGTCCATAACAAACCGACTCGTATCTGTGGAGTCTGCGGGTTTTTAGTTAAAACCCGCATACCGGCCCATACCCGTCACGAGTTTTTGTGGATTTGGACCCCTAAAATCGAATCTATTTTTTAACGTGGGTAATACGGACTAACTCGTCGTAGATCGGCTCATATCCATATAGGCTGAACTTTTTAACAGTCCTACTTATAATTACACTTGATCTTAACTTATTTAATTTGTCACATATAGGTCAATTTTAGTACAAGGCTTGTTTGCTTTTAAAAGCATTATAGTTATTTATTTTCAATTTAATTCAATCTAAAATTTATTAAGTGTAGCAATTTGCAATACATACATAAGCATCACAACATCACCATGTTACTTTGTATGGTTTCATATCATCTATTCATCTTTCTAATGATTAACAATTCAAATTATTATTATAAAATAATTAGCATACTTTGAACCTTTATTTAAATAGTGCATAAAACTTTATAGGCTATATAATTAACTTTGCAATCGATTAAGTAGTTCCCAAAAGTGACACAGTACATGATGTAATTGACTATAAGTTTCTTGAAAGCAATTCCTTAAGAGCATAGTTCATTATGCAATTGATTATAGGCTGCCCAAGAGCAAATCCTTAAAGTATAATCCATTACTTAGTTAACTATAAGCTACTTAAGATTAAATGGGCACAGTCCATTACATAATTAACTTTGCTTACTTAGAAAGTATATTCTTAGGGCAAAGTTAACTCTTTAGTTAATTATAACTTGTTTTTTTATAGAATTTTTCATGGAAAGGTGTGACAATACTAAACCATAAGAACACCTTGCTATAAAAGCCTCTAAGAACAATGGGTAAAAATAGAGACAATCTTCAATAAGGAGAGGAACAACCTCATTTGCTTGATATATGACTTTTTCTAGAGTTTTGACTATGTAGAGGATGACTATAAGCTAACACACTTAAGCCTCAAGCTTAATGCCAGGTTACCCCACTAAGTCTGCTAATATTCCATTCCCTAAGAAGCATTTTAAACCAAATGCCTTGTGATATCAGTAGATATGCTTTTTAAGAGTTGACTTGAGGTCTTTTCTCTATGCTTTGAATATCTAATTGACATCATAATATCTTAAAACAAAAATAAAGATGTGAGGATTATAACTATGCACTTCTTAAATTATTCTGAATCAGTATTTTTAAATCTAAACTGGTCATTAACCTAGCAAGATAGTAGGTCAAGGTTGAACTAATTTAACTGATTAAACTAAGTAGTTGAATCGATTAATATATATATTTATATATATATATAAATAACAATATTATATATATAAAGATTAAATCAATTTAACTTATGCAAATATATTTATGAAATACAAAGTAATAAACATTAGTTTTACTTTAATTAAAAACATTTATTAAAATTTTAATATTATTTTATAATATTAAAATTTATATTTCATTTCAATTTGATAAAAAATTTAAATTAAATATTAGATAAATAATAATTTAATTATATAATATATAATATAATGTATATAATATATATTATTTATAAAAGATTATATATGGAAAATTGAAAATTATATACATTATATATAATGTTTGGCACTATAATAGTGAAGGACGTGTTGATTTGAGTGGTAGTAGCAAGCACTTTGGCTTTATGGACTTCAATTTGGGGCTTCTGGAGTGCAACTTTAATTTTTTGAATTGAAGATGTTGTTCGCCAGCCCAAACCAAGTTGCATTCGTTTGGTAGATTTATCGGACAAATACTGAGTTAGGTAGGTTCAAACTAGTTTGACTAGTTGTCCAAATTTATGGCAAAATCCAATTGGACTGGTTGAATTCGTTAGTCTAATCTAAGTTTTAAAACATTGCTTTGCATTCTCCAATCACCCTTAAGTTACCACAATACTTCCAAATTTAGAAACATTCATGAAAATAATACATAAGTTGAATTATTCCTAAATTTAAATTGTAGAACCTTTAAACTATACTTGATTTTTTTCATCAAGTTTCATTCAAAGTTGAACATATTTGCTTATTAAACTTGTGACACTTCACCAGGCTAAGAAGTAATTAAAATGTGGTTGATGAGTCTATTTTGCTAGGTGAGCAGATGAACCACTTTAATTTCTAAACATCCAATCTGTATGAATTGTTCATAACCATCTTTATAGTAAATGAATTCCACAATATAAAATTTATCATTTTTTTATATATTGACAATAAAAATATTTGAACTTAATCCTTTTAAAATACTTTTAAGTTTTTTATCACTACTACCAACAGACCTTAAAATTTCTCTTTCTTTGAGAAGGAGGATTATTATCATAGACATATCTCTATGTTATATGATCAAAGAATTGGCAATTAAGATAAACAAACTAAAGCAAGTCAGTAAGAAATTAGAAGTACTTATTATTCCACCCATTAACTCTACAAGATTGAAATTCTTGCTATTATAAAATTTTTATTCTAGCGAGAAACAAGATCTCATTATACGAAAAGGCTTATAAAAAAAATAAATTACCCTCTTAAATTATTTATGATGTGTGATTTACCCTCTAACTTTTAAAATAAGGAATTTATCATCTTAAACTTTCAATTATTGTAATTTGCCGCTCTTTTCTTTCTCCCAGTAGCATCCTTTTCCTAAACACCCCTTCTGGTTTCCCTCTCTTCCGATATCTCCTCTCTCCGACGCCACTGTCCCAACGACCGTTGTCGGCATCTCATCTCTCAATTTCCTAACTTCCCTCCACTTATTTCTAACTAACTTCCCCTCTTCCAAGCTTTGATATTCTCTCCAATGTACATCTTCAAGCCAATTTCTCTCTTAAATGAAGAACTTAGAAAAAATCAAAAGAAAGTATGAAAGGAAGCTAATGCAAAATTTCCTTTATCTTTTAATCGGAGAATCAAGACAGTATGAAAGGAAGCCAATGCAAAATTTCTTTTATCTCTTAAATTGAGTTTATGTTTGGATAATGCAATTATGCCCAATGACACCTTATTGAATTGTCTGGTGAATCGGGAAGTTTGATGTTAATGTCAAAAAGTTGTTCATTTTGTAACTCATGAGTTCTCTTCGGGTTATAAGATACAAAGAGGTTCCTCGATGACAACTGCATGTGACTAAGATATTGTTTGGATCAAAATATATTCAAGACAACGATTTTAGCTGCCCTTGTTTGAACTTATTTTTAAATCCCTTATTTGGAGTTATAGTTTTTTAGCCTGGGTAGTAACAGAGCACATTCTCTTTGATTGGTTTTCCAAGGTCTGAATATGTAATAACCCTTTTGTTCAAGAGTTTTGATGTTATCGTTTGATATAATCCATGAAATATGGATTAAATAAACTAGTTTAAATTGATATTCATTCGACAATTTCTTTTAGCCCAAGAAGTTTCCGATCTATCCCGGGTTGTCAATGGCGGTTAAAATATGCCGTCGATGCCGAACGTTGTGGTGATGAACAGGATTAACATGTCGATGGTGAACAGAGACTGCAAAATGGTGTAGATTTCTCCTTTGTTTGATGGGTTAAAAATGTTGCTCAGACAAGTACTTTGTTTTTGAGAATTTGTAGAAGCTGTAACCGTTGGCGGCGGCCGCGGCGGAATCTCTGACTCTAGTGCTGGGAAAATTGCAGTTGAGAGGGGGAAAAAAGAGGGAAAAAAAAGCTGAAAAAGGAGAAATAGCTTCCGACCTATACATACAGGAGGTTATTATAAAAGGGTCAATACACACTAATTGAAATTTTGAAAGGGTATATAAGTTACAAATTTCTAAAAGTCAGGGGATAAATGATGTAAAATATAGTAGGAGGTAATTTATAGATTTTTTTCCAATAGAAAAAATAGCCAATGTTCTGATTACGTACTTATCATATTTAGGGTTTAGGGTAGAGTAAAGTTTTAAATTGCCATTCACAATAATAACATTACAATTATAATCAAACTTGTAACTTTTTATAATTTTGTATTACACAACTGTATTTTCTTATATTTATTCACAATTTTACTTATTACAAGAAGATTGCAACTATGATAGCAATCGTAATTTAGTATGGATGGTGTTAATACTATATTCCAGCATTCTTGATTTAATCGTTGTTATTAATTCAAAATACAGTAAGCAGCAAACACATAAAAATAGTTTATCAGCCATGAGATTCATCAAACTCATCACATGCACTGTTGTAGCCAGTTTCATCTGAGTCCCAAGCAGTATTACTGTCACCAGCTTCGTGAGATTCTTCTATATCTGGAATATCAGCTTCGTCTGAGTTCACATTTTCATTATTATTTTGTTCAATCTCTTCCTCTAGTACGGTATTAAGTGGCTGAGGAACTTCCATCGTAAGTCCCAATTCCAAGATATTAATCTCACATTCATCACGCGGCGGCGCCTCGACCTCTGTTCGGCAAACCGGGCAAGTCTTGTGATCGTCTAGCCATGGAAGGACACATTGTGAATGAAACGTATGAAAGCAATGCAACCTCGCAGCTTCTTCCCCCACTGCGTACTCTTCCTTGCAAATTGGACAATGCGGTTCATCTCTCTTATAATCCTCCGAGATTTTCACTTTGATCAGTGCACTGCTGACGGCAGTATCTTCTTCCAGCCGTTGAACCACCTCCACCGGCGGTGGCGGTTCAGCAACGGGGAAAAAGTGGTCCCGTGGAGATCCACCTGGAGTAAACCTAAAAGACGAAGAAGTTGAAGAATTTTCATCCACGTGAATGATTGGAGATGGAATTGACCGCGGACCAAATTGCGGAGGAGGAGTTGGCAACGAAAGCATAGGCGGTGCCGGAGTACGGAGACGAGGTGAAGAATTTTCATTTCTCACGCGGCTTGGCCCTAATGAGGGCGGAGACAATTCCAAGGCGAAAAGGGGTGGTGGAGGCGGGAGTACAATGTTATCAGGAGGTGGCGCGCCTGGCCGCGGAGGCGAAAGCGGGAGTAGAATGTTTGGCAGCGAAGGCGGAGGCCAAGGCTGAGGGTCATCTTCATATTCAACGGCGGTGGTGTTTTCTACGAAGAATTCAGGTTCAGAGTCTGAACTATCAGAAATTTCTGAGGAGGCAACGAAACATTGCCACCACTTTGCTAATCGAGAATTTGCCCCTCTATGTCTTGAACGATGACGGTTTGTAGGCATAGTTTTCAGGGCCGATGAGAAGCCGGAATTGATCATCGGAAAAGCAAACAGAGTAATTAGAGTGTGTTTGTTTGGGGAAAGAGTTTTTTGCTTGGAATTTCTGTGGAATTTAATTTCATTGATTTGCTTGCTGGTTAAGTAGTTCTCTTTTTACTAGATTAAAAGCAGCACTTGCCCTACTTGGATTATGATAAATATTTGAGGCAAAAAGAAGGGATCATAAAAGGAGCTTTCAAGAAAGCAAAGAGATTGATTTAAAGCTAAAAAACTTGTTTAGTTTAATTAATTTGAATGTTTGCATTAATTGGTTTGATTTTAGAGTTCCTTCTTTCTTAAGCGATGTTGACAGTATTGTTGAACTTTTGATGGGCAGAATAGGATCATCAAGCAGGCTTTGTTTTTTACACTTCCTTATTGTGAATTTAGAAAAAAAAGTATAAAATAATTATTCACGCATATATGCATTTATTAATAAATAATGTGGGGGAAAAAAAACTACACGATTTAATATCAAGTGATCTTATTCAATACGTTGTATATATTTAAAAATTCCCTCGTGAGAGTTCTCCTGTTATAAAAAGTGAAAACATTGTTGATAATAAATGTGCATCATTTCAGTGGAATTTTATTTATATATGAGGTCGAGGAGGCAAAATGAAATCAGAAAACATTAAGAATTTTATAAAATTTGCTGTTAATTAGACCATTAGCTAACTAATCTCTACTTCCAATTACAAATCTAGCAGAGTGTTGACGTGGGCATCTCTCTTGTGACGAATGAGATTGTCAGTGATATGAGTGATAAGTGATTAGACAGACACTGCCATTCTCGATGTGCTCCGCTCTGTCTTCAACAAAAGGGAGAAGAAACAAGGAGGTAAATCCTACACTCCCGCTCCGATTTCAAAATTTTATGGGGGAATAATTTTAAAAATTATTAATTTAAAATTATTTAATTATATTTATTAAAAATAAATAATTATAATTAAATAAATTTAATTTAATAATTTTTAAATTTATTATATCATTTCAAATTTCGAAAATTTTGAATTACCATAATAAACACCAAATAAGAAAATAAAATCATCTTTTCCCCTTTTATTCCTTTTTATTCCTTCTTCTTCCATCCATGGAGAAACTGTTGAATATTCTCTTTATAGTTCTCTTCTTTTTCTCATTATTTTCAAAAAATTAAAGACATAAATTTTATTTTAGTGGATATTACTTTTTTTTAACTCATTATTTGAATACAGTTTTTTCTATTTATCTTTCTCCAAAGATCACACTTTCCTTTGTCCAAAAAAATGAGAGGATCTCCATTCAAGCTAAGAGATATGGGAGGGACACTTATAGGCTCTTATTGTAATATTACTTTTGCTCTCTTTTAATAAAAAATTGAATTTGGTAATTTTATTGTTTATACATCAATTTTGTAGAATTCATGTTTTTTCATTTTTAATTTTGAAGACACTAAAAATTATAATTATTTTTTAAAAATAGAGATTTTATTCCTTATAATTTCACTAAATTTGTAATTTTATTCTTAAAATTTTAATTTGTATAATTAAAATTTTGAAAATAATTTGTAATTAATTCTTCCTTCTTAATTAATAAAATCTTACGTGTCATCTTATGTGTCAATTAAATTTTATATACTAGCAATTTATTTTTATTTAGTCATCAAATTTTATTTATTTCTATGAAAATCATCCTCCATCAAACTTAAAATATATTTATTCCCAATTCACTGGTTCAATGGTTTTTGTAAACTTCCATTTTACAAGAGGAATGAGACTGGCCTCCAAAATTTTAACTCTCAATCATTTTATTTTAATGTTTATTAAATGTTTTAATTTATAACCATTTCATTTGAATTTTTATTGTATGATTCTACGTAAAAATCATATGTATTTTAAATTTGATGAAAATGATTTTAATGGGAATAGATAAATTTTGTTGATTAAATAAAAAAATGTTAGCATATAAAATTTAATCAACACATAGAATGATATATAGAATTTTGTTAATTAAATTTAACATTAGCTATGAGAAATTAATTATAAATTATTTAAAATTTTAGAACTTAATTACCCAAATTAAAAGGATTGGTATGCGATAACACATAGAAGTATTTTTTTGATAAGCACACGGAACTTGCAACTAATTTTGTAACTATTTTAATCCTCGACAACAAAGATTGTTTCAGGGAGAGAGTATTACCAAATTGTACTACGACGATGTTTGGATATAGTTTTATTTTTTTAAAAGTTATTTTCAAAAGTTAATATTTTAGTGGTGTAATGGTATTTGATGTTGTTTTAGGAAATTATATTTTTTTATTATGTTTGAAATTTAAATTTAAGATTATGTATATACATTAAATGAATTACCTTTCCTACCATTATAAATAAAGATTATTTTTAAAAATCATTTTTTGCAAAAAAATTATTTTTGAATTCAAAAGAATAAAAAATAAAGTATGATCAATGTTTCAAATAAGGAAAGGTTTTATTTAATTACAAAATTAATAAAAAATATTTAAAACTTATTTTTATTTTTAAATTATATATTTAGAATAATAATTTTGAAAATATATTATGAAAACTAATTCGAAGCTAGAGTTTTTACTTTTAAAAAAAATAGACAATTATTTTAAAAGTGTATTTAAAGTGGGCTTCTTTGAATTTCTGCCCATCTTCTTGTTATTACAGACCTAAAAACACGAAGAACATGGGCTAACCTTGTACGTTACAAAAAAGGAATACGAAGAACGGGGCTTGGCTCTCTGGGCAGGCATTTCCAGGCCCAAAGTTCTTCTTTGGCACGTGGCTTATCCCAACGGGGGTTGCACAACGAGTGCCATTACGCATTTATACTCTAAAAAGTGGATTTGATCTTAGCTAAGTCGATTTGGTGATCGGTGGATGAAGGATGAATGGTTCAGCCTGGCTCAAGCTAGTAAGAAGACACATAAAATCTTGAATAGAAATCTGTGAATGTAGTAGGGTCAGCTTCAAAATGGGCAGTTCCTGGTTCCTATAGGAACATAAATAAACTATCTTCTTGTCATGGTGTAATTCCTCAATTATGATTAATCTGCAAGTGAAAGTAGTTCCTCAGGTCTCATAGATGGAGGAAGCATCGACAACAATATCGATTACACTTAATAAAAGTTGCAATCTATTTCCTTACGGGTTGAGCAGATCTCCGAATAAAGGTCAATCTGGTTTCGAGATTGTTGGTCCTTCTCAGTTTGCCCGCCTGTTTGGCCATCTAAGGAGCACTTAGGTGCCAACCTTGTAATGAAGTTTAGGACTCAAATAAGGCATCTGGCTGGGTGTTGAACCTTGTAATAAGCCTGCCATTCATCCATTAATAAGCCTGGCCCATTAAAGCTGGCCATCATTCCTGCACTTTCAAGCCCCGTTTATATAAAATATAATAAATATAATAATAAAATAGTAAGATAAAAAATATTTATTTATATTAAATACAAAAAAGGTTAGAAAAATAAAAATTTCTTTTTTAGAAAAGAATTTTCTTTCTTTCATTATTATAAATTTTTTAATTATAAATATAAGTTATATATTACTTTTTTATAAATATATATATTAATAATATTTTTCTACAAAAAAATATGAAAACAAATTAAACCTTGCCATGTGACTAAAAGGAAAAAGCTCAAAATTTCCTGAATAAGGAAAAGAAAGAAAGACTTCTTTTCCATTATCGCGAAACCACTCTTCAAATCATCTTGGTTTGTACACTTCAATTATCACACCAGATTTTAATTACACTATGAAATTAATTTCATTGTTAGTTTTATTAATGCTTTGTGGAACTTAAATACTTTTTTTGAAAAAAAAAACTCAAATTTCAATTTTAAAGAGAGCGTAAGAAACTAATAATTCCTTTTGTTTTATTGAATGAGGCAAGGATATGTATTACACTTCAAGGAGAAAATATTGTCTATTCTAATAATAATTTATGTTGTTACTTTATTCAATAAAAAAATTTATTTGTATATTTGATAAATTAAAAATTATATTTTTATATGCATAAGTTAGCCACTGGAAATTAAGTTGGAAATTAATTTATTATTGAATGAGAAAAAATATATTATAATTAAAATATAAAAAAATATCTCATGATTGAAATATATGATAAAATTTTTAACAATGGTATCCTACCTCACGTTGAAATTCAAGTGCCAACTAATTTGTAAAATTACACGTTCTCATTCAATGTGATTTCACGAATGTAATTTCTTTGACTATTATAATATTATATTGGATAATATTATGAGAAGTTTCATCTCTTAAAATATTAAATATTTTATCATTAAATTATTTTTTTAAAATTTAAAATAAGTGAATTAAAATTAAAAGTATAAATTTCTATACCTTAAATAAAATATAACAATGAAAACACTTAATTTTTTTATGAGATAGAACTCCTCATATTATTATCCTATCACATTTTGTCAATTCCAGAAATTCTTAATAATATTATAATATTATATTTTAAATAATTTATATATTTTAAAAAATATTATTAGATTAATAGAGATATTTTTATTGGAAATTAAACTATCGACACCTAAAAGTTAATCAATTAATATCAATTATTGATAGCTGATTAGAATAAATAATAATAAACATTGATAATAGATAATAATTAAATACAACAAGAGATATTTGGTAATAATTAATTATAATCGATGATAATGAATAATCTACAAGATATCAAGTCACAATAAGTAATAGTGAGTTTTTGCCAACAATAATGATGAACATAAATGGTAGCAAAGATGTAAGCAATTATTATTAATAATAAATAATAATCATAACAATAGTATAACGAAGAGTCTGATGACAACCACGGAACTTCGCTTAAATTTTGTAGGTAACCAACTTTACTTCATTGGTAATATACGACTGATCTATTCCTCCACGAATGTTAAAAAGTTTTGCTGAACTTCCGAGGGGAGTCAGCTACCCTGAAAGCTCACGGACTTAGCTTCTTTCCCATCATTTTGTCTTTAATGTCATTTCTTGGACATTTGGCTGATAGTGTCGGCCCATCACCTATTTAATAATTTCTTTTTCTTTGGTGATCTTAAAATAGTTTTCTTAATGATCTTAAAATAAATTTTTAAGGTAATGTTTTAAGGTTCTACTTTTTAAACTTATTTTATACTCTTCAAGGAATTATTTAATTTATATAAAAAATAAATTTTTGTAAAAAGTTGAACTTCCTAAAAAGTAAAGTTTTTTATAAATTTCTTAAGTAGTGTTCAAAATTATTTGATTAACATTAAAGAATTAATACTTCCTATATTTTATTTAGTTCAACACTAAATTTTCTAATAAATATTATGAAAATTATTAATATACCTTTCAAAATTATAATATAAAAATAAAAAATATTAATAAATTTTAATTATCTTTAATTATCTTACTTTTTTGAAATATATTTCTAATCTTTCTTTTTATTATATATTTTTTAAAATTATTTATTTCTTATTTTCTAATTTACTATTAAAAAGTAAAAATGTTGATATAAAAAAGTTAAGGTGTCTTATATATATATATATATATATATATATTAACTTTCTTAATATAATTAAAATGGAATATAATTTAAATGAATACAAATATTTATTAAATAATTAATAAAATAAATAGTTAATTCTATCAAATTTTTATAAAATAGATAAGAAAATACATATTTTTATACTATAATTAAATATTAAAATAAAAATAATAAACATAAAATAATAAATAGAATACATATAATTATATTTAGAATTAAATTTTTATTAATTTTATAATATTTAATTTTTATTTTATATAATATTCATTCCATTTGTTATTTAATTATTAAACACTTACCATAGTTTTCAAAAAATGAGAATATAGGTGAAAGTGATCATTTGATAAGTAAGGATAATTTTATATTTTTATTTATAAAAGACATGAAAAGCTTTTTATATTGGAAGGGGAAAAGTGTGGATAAGCAACTTTTTATAATTTGTAAAAAGTTCTATTTCCTCCATTTTGACAGTTAGTGACCAATTAAATAACACAAAGATTCTTTATGTCCTTGAAAGTTACATTTCATATTCTATCTCCCTGAATAAAATAACTTCTAAGTTGTGTCTTGTTAGTTTAAAAAAAAATCATACTTATGTATTTTAAAATTTGCAAATCTATGTATACAAATAATGAAATATTTGATTAAAAACCTATTTTGGTCTTTGTTGTATTCAATTTTTGTCAATTTCATCTCTAACAAAAAGTTTGTATCAATTTGGTCTATGTAAAAATTAAAAATTATCAAATTTTTAGTCTTTTTATATATTTTTCTTGATTAAAAGTTTGTATGGGAAATCTAAAATTTGATATTTTTAATCTTACAAAGATCGAATTAATACAAAATTTTGATCAAGGATGAAATTCATAGAAATTGAATTTTATAAGGATCAAAATAAAGTTTTAATCAAAACATTCTAAAGGTTCATTTGGCATATACTTTTTCTAGAATTGATTTTATTTCATTCCAATATAAATGATTTCAATTTATTTACAAATGAATTTTATTGTTTGGCAACTTTGTTAAAAATAATGATTTCAATTCATTTATAAATGAATTATTTTATTTGTAATATATTAAAAACTATATAGAAATCAATTAAAAAGTAGATTTTGATGGTATTATAATAAATATAATATTAGAAAAGGGGTAAATTATTTATATAATATGTTTGTTAAGTTAAATGAAATGAATTTTAATGAAATCCTTACAAAGTTGAATGAATTTCATAATGACAAAGTTATAATTAAAATGGGAACTGCAAATGAAATGAAATTTCATTTTATTTAAATCCAAACACTATATTAAAAAGAAATTCATTTGAAAATGAAATGAAATCTTGTTTTTGATCATGCCTAACAAGAGGTAAGAGGTCAAATAACAAATATAATTTTTTTAACATATAATTATATAATATTAATTTAAAGTTACAAATTTTCTAAGAAGGGCCATAACCCTTTAATCCTTCTAATTCCTCACCAAGTGGTGGATTAGTAATGCTTATCAAACTTTAAGGAAAAGCTACACGGGATAATCTTATTATGTCACTAAAACTATTTCAAGTTAAGAAAATATAGAATATATTATAATATTTTAATGGATGTCATATTTCCTAACAAAAGGAAACTAATTTTATTTTTTTTATTTCTAATGTGATATGGTGACAGAAATAGCATAGTAGGATAAGGCTACATCGTGAGCTATATTTAGACCACTTGATAGTTTCTTTCATGAAGAAGTATTATATCTATGTAAAGGCTTGTATTCATTCATTTAAAAAGAGATCAAAAGAAGAGATATACGTCAGAAAAAATTGCCTTCTATTTTTATCCATCCTTCTTTACTTACAATTTCTTATTTATATTGCATTTATTTTATAAGATGTTATCAACAATGAAACTTTGCCAACTGAAGTGAAAATTTGAAGTTATTATTTTTACTTGCATAACCACTTATTCTCTAAATTTCGGATTCAGGTTTATGTCTTTAAATTAATTTTTTAAGACATATTCTATTTGTCATATTATATTATTTATCTTTAATATATTATTTATTAGTTTAATTTTTATTTTTAATTATATATCATGAACAAATAATAATATCTATTATAATTTTCTATTAACTGTGTTATAATGTATTATTCATTTTTTAATTAACATTTCATTTTTTAATTCAATCATTATTTATATTTTTGTTATTATCATGACAAATCTTATAAAACTTGAATTTGTGAATCTTGATACCACTAAAAAGAATAATCTCTCATGGATATTAGATGCTGAAATATATTTAGAATCAATAGATCTTTAAGATATAATCAAAGAAGAAAATCAAGAACTATTACAAAAACGTGCAAAAATAATGATTTTTCTTTGTCACCATCTTTACAAAGGATTAAAAAATAAATATCTTATAGTAAAAGATCTCATTCTCCTTTGGAAATGCTTAAAAGAAAGGTATAACCACCAAAAAACTATGATTCTTCCTAAAATTTGTTATGATTGAATGCATTTACATTTTGAAGATTTTAAATCAATAAGTAAATATAATTCTATAATATTTAAATTAATTCTCAATTAAAATTATTTAGAGAATAGTTTTTTGAAGAAGACGTGCTTCAAAAAAATTCTATATTTTTTATACATCCAATGCGCCCTTGCAATAATAATATAGAGAAAAAGGTTTTAAAAAATATTTTGAATTGATTTCATGTCTTCTTGTGGTTAAACAAAATAATGAGCTTTTAATGAAAAATTATGAAGCTCACCTAACTAGTTTTACTCCATGCTTTAAAGTGAATACATTAATAACTAAAAGGTTTGGGCAAAGACAATATTGTGGTTATAACCATGGTTGTAGAAGAAAACAAATCAAATATCACAATTATGGTGGTTATAAAAATAATATGAATAATCATAAAATTGCTTCTTGCCACTAAAAGTGACAGAATAATGAAAAAAAAGGGACAATATAATAAGAATTCATAGATTTTAGAAAATACATTTTATTGATATGGCATGAAGGGGCATTGGTCGGATATTTGTTGTACATTTAAACATCTTGTTAAACTCTATCAAACTTTACTTAGTGAGAAAAAAAAAACAAGTGTGAAAGCTAATTTTGTTTATGAGAATGATGCCTTCACCCCTGATCTAATGCATTTAGATGTGGTTGATTTCTTTAAACACCCTGAAGAAAGAATTGATCATTTGATTGGTAATGAACATGTCCAAAATTATGAGAATTTATTTTTCAGTCATTTTAGTTATATTTTACTTTTATCTACTTGTTTTAGTTTAAAATTTCATATGCAATGTTTCCTTTTGTTATATTGTTTATTTTGTAATTTTCTTGCAATTTTTTTTTATTTTGCTTTAATGAAGAAAATATGGGTACTTTCCAATTTTTTGGATAAAAAGCTAATATTGAAGATTTATGCGTTATGGATAGTGTAACGACACACACTATTCTTAAAGAAAGAAAATATTTTTTAGTTAAAAATTGTAGAAAATTATGTTAATATAATATTTGATAATATTAAATTGATTAAAGGCTATGAAAGAGTTAATATAATTTTACTAAAAGGAATACAAATAATTGTAAATAATGCATTGTTGTTTATCAAGTCTTGAAGAAACTTATTAAGTTTTAGAGATATATAGCTGTTACGTGTGAAATGGTTTATTAATTAGCGCAAGTGCACACTATCGTAAACAAGTAATAAAGTGATAAGTAAGTATCATTCCCACGAGGATTGTTTCACTAAGTACCAAAATTTATAATCCTAACACTATTTGGCAAATTGTTAAGTTGGATTTGAAGCAATTAAATAAAGATGTATGCAGAAAATACTTAAAATAAATATGGATGCAATTGGAGTAAAGATGAAGATGAATAAAAGACCTAGGGATCAGACTTCACTTAACAACTTCGGATTGAATCATCTATCTACACTAATCCAATTTTATTCCCTTAATTGATAGTCGAGTTTCCCTAAATTAATTACTAGCCTCTTCCAAGGTCAAGTAATTCTATAATTAATTGCCAATTCACTATATTCCTATGTGAATTGCAACAACTAATCATGCATTAGGATTTATGGAACTCATTAAGACTACATAAACCATATAAATATATTCCTATTTCATATGCAATTTACGGTTTCAATTATAGGTTCTACACACATGTATCTCCTTCCGGTCTCAACATGCATATTGAGTTCATTCAAAAGGTGGCCAATCAATCGAAAGCATTAAGAGCAATAATTAAAACTCAATCTAGGAAATAAAAATGAAATTAGTTTCAATAGACTAGAATTCAATCCGTTATTATCAAGTTACGCCATCACCCTAGGAAGATAAAATTAGAACATAATGAAATTAAACACAAACATAGAATAAAAACATCATCACATTCATGAACACAAAATTATAATTACAAATGCATGAAAATAGAAATACTATCCATCCATTAGGAGGTAGAACCGTCCATGTAGGAGGAGAACATAAGGATATAATTACAAATGCATAAAAACGAAAATACTATCCATCCATTAGGAGGTAGAACCATCCATGTAGGAGGAGAACCTAGCCTTCCATGTAGGAGGCAAACAAGAACTAAAAATTGCATAAACTAAACTACTATCTAAGATGCATGAATGAATGATTCAATGCTTCCAATCCTGAATGCTCTCTACTTCCACCTATTTATAGGTAAATAAACCAGCTGCAAGCCATCCAATTTGACAAGTTGCTACCAATCACACGCAGCCAACATTTTTGATTTTCGCAGCACAAGTTGTTTCACTTTGTTGGCAACTTTTGACCACCGAAATGGCTGATTTACATCTTTATGTCAACATAGGAGTTGTAGGGCTGGATCTTCTATTCAATTTGCATATAAAGAACTCCTAATTTGGACATATCTAGCTTAAGTTGTGATTAGATTAGTAGCCATATGTCAGATTCCGTCAGAATCACTGTTTCATCTTCCAAGAAGAATTTGAGATCCTTAGGTCCCGAACTGGGCTTTTCTTAAAACATGAAAGTTTTAGGGATTCTTCTTAGCTTTCCATCCATATAAAGAACAGCCCAATCGGACATCCAGAACTCCAGATATGGCCTAAAATCTGAAACAGTGTCGGATTACAGCATTATCTAAAATATTTGATTTCATTTCAAATTCAAGATCCATTCACAAAATGCAACTAAATTTATTTAATTTAACAAGATAACATCCAAAAATGCATCATACAAGGGAAAATAAATATGTAAATATTTTACGTATCAAATTCCCCCACACTTAGCTGTTGGACGTCCTCGGACAAACACAAAATAAAAGAAAACTAATACTAATGCTAATGTTAGTACTAATCTACCCATGAGATAGTTAGAAAAACATAAGAAAGATAATTAAAGTACAAAGATATCATAGCATTCATGAATCAACAAATCTTGACATATAAAATCAAAAAGAAATTGCAACTTCATTTGAGAAGGATTGAATCAGATTGATATAATTACTGAAACTCTTCCTCTCTCAAATGTTTATTGGCAAGTGTTTCACTCAAATTCATCCTATTAAAGATTGCACTACCATAGGCTTGCATAAATTCTCAATCTCCACTACCTGATTTACATGCACACTTCAAATCAAAAGGTCTTATTAAGGGTTGTAATGAGGCCAAGGTAAAAGAAAGATAAAATAGGGATATAAAAGGCTGAAGTAAGGAGAGAAATTAATAGAGCAATTAAAACATGGGTAATCTCTAAATAATTTTATCTTAACATAGCAGCCCACGATTCTCATCAATTTCTCTCTTTTTCTTTTTTTTCTTTTTTTTATTTTTATTTTTATTTAGTTTTTCTTTTTTTTTTCTTTTTTTTTTTTGAATAAAAACCCTTGCAACTTTGAAGTTAATAATACATATTCCCCCACACTTTGTCAAAAACCTATTTTTCAAAAATTCAAATGCTTTACTAATCCCTAGGGTTAAGTAAAGACAATTGATATTTCATTAAATGACATATTAATAGGTTAAAGCAAAGAAACGGTTAATCAGGCTCAAAGGGGTTTATCAATGGTAAAACTGCAGGGTTGGCTATTTAGTTCAAACTGAGGAAAAAAAAATGCCTTTATCATATCTGAGTATGCATGTAAATTGTAATCTCAACCAGATTTCATGCAAGTTCTAGAGTGACAACTTAACAGGTGAATATCACACGCAAGAAATATAATATTGATTCAACAAATAGGCTCAAAATATCACGGTTAGAGGTTTCCAACTCAATCCAACTCAAAATCCATTGCAAAATCTATCAATCCTAGGAAGTAAGAAAGTTGTTCAATCATGCTATGAAATCTTTTAAAATTATTGAAAAGAACCTAATAAGCAGGAAAATATATATATATATATATTTTTTTTTTAATAATTTTTTTTTAGGATGCGTATCAAGAGTAAAAAGCTCTTTACTCGGCCATCCCCCCTTTTTTATAATGAATCTCATGGTTCTACTACCAAAAAAACCTACGAAAATAAAAATAATTTTTTTTTTTTGTAATCCCCCCCACACTTAATGTAGACATTGTCCCCAATGTTTTCAACAGAGTAGCAAAAAGGACTTCTTAAAAGGAAATGCATAAACAACGCACACATAAAAAAAATTTTGGGAGTAAAACCAAGAGTAAAGAAAGTTACAACCGAAGAGTGGTGTCGGGCTCATGCTTCTGACTGCTGGTTGGAGATTGCCAATCTTTCTTTTTCACTGATGGATCTGGTTTAGGTGTATAGCTTTGCAATTGGTCAATCAGCTGATCAGCAGTTGAGGCAGACATTATGGCACGACGAGTCGCTTGGGGTATGAATCCCTGTTCCACAGCTTGATCTAAAAAAGACAGCAAACTATCATAAAAACCATTAACATTCAATAAACCTACTGGCTTCTGATGAAAGTTCAAGTTAATCCAATATGCAATGCTGGAAATTCCATCTAATGCTTCTAAACCACCAGGTAAAGCAATAAAGGCTTGAGCAGTGTAAAGCATGCATCCTATACGTTGAGGCAAGTTTGAAACCTTTACTGTTTTACCGATGGCGTATTTCTTATCATCTAAACCATTCACAAGGATACTCAGTATTTTGCTTCCTCCAGTGTTGGCAGAAATTGCTGCACTTCCTTTTAAGCTATGAAGCCCTCCTCCATACACATAGACAATCTTTCTAGCAGCTAATGCATGACCAAGTTCAGTTGCTGCTAGCAGAAATTCTACATTCTTTTCAGCAAAAGATTCACCAAAAACACAGATAGATTTAAGTCCACATTTTGATGGTTTTTCGACCTCTTCCTCCTCTTTACTCTCGCTCTCAGACATTTTGCAAAGTGTGATTGCTGAAATGCATTCTTATAATACAAAAGCAGAAACAAAGAGATCACGCAAATCAGATAATATCAGAAAAATACTGTACAAAACTGACAAGTGTAATAATGGCCTGAACAAAGTAAAATACGGAATGTAAAGAAAGTCAAAAAGATGCTGAAAAGGTAAACTTAAAAAGAAGATAAATGTACGAAAAGTTAAAAAGCAGCTGTAAAGATAAAAAGATAAAGGAAACGTAAAGCAGACAAACATATGTACAGTAGTTGTGATTGTGGCTCACATCTTCCTCTGATTTTTCGTTCAGTAACGGCTTAAACGGCTTCTATGAGCCGAGGATTTGCTTCCCATCCAATTTTCTTATAAACTGGCAAACAGGGTCTTTTACAGTCAGATCCCCAAGACTGTAGCGCTCCTTTTCTGTATGGAATAAGTTCATTAAATCAAGAAGAACAACATGAACATATCCGCTAGGATGCGTCTCAAGAGTCTGAATAATATTATCCAATGACTCTTTACTCAGTCCATCCTTTATGAATTGGATTTTGTCCTCTCGATTTACTGAAATCATTCCTTTACTCCTACAGAGCCTATTACAGTTCCACCTTGCACACTTATGACAGACTCTCATTCTTTTAGCTCTTCTCTTTTTAGAGTAAGAACTTCTTCCCATACCTGGCATACGTCTAACAAATGATTCATGAAACTCACTTGCTAAACGTACCTTAGCTTCAATAATCCAACGTATGTCCTCGGGAAGACCCAAATGCTTAAATGCCCTCATTCTTTCAAGTCGACAGTTGTAGATTTTCTTGAGCACATCTTTGGGAAGAGTAGGGAATCTGCTCTTAAGCTTTACAAGGCATTCCTCCATGATGAAAATGATGAAAGCTGAAATTGTGAGTGAAAAATGCTGTGCAATGTGTGCTTAAATAAGAAAAGAAATGAGAAGAGAAAGAAATCTTGGGTTGCCTCCCAAGCAGCCGCCCTTCTTTAACGTCTTTAGCTAGACAAAGTCCTAACCTATTGCTTTATTCTCTTTTCTTTTTTCTTTTTCTTTTTCTTTTTCTTTTTCTTTTATACTTACCAGCTGGCTCCTCGAGCGTGATGACAGTTTTGATGGTCTTGAATGCACTGTCATTGTATTCTTTCAATCTTTGCCCGTGGTTTACCTCAAGGCAATTAATCTGCTTCAGGATTTTAGAATCAGTAGACTTTGATGCATCAACCATTCCTACCACTAATGGCTCTTCTATGCAGGTTTTATGCATTACATTTTTCATGCAATTGGTCAATGTGTCTACTCTATAACAGATATTATCTTCATATGGAAAAGCTTTAAAAATATTGAAAGATACTTGATCATTTTGAACCTGTAAAGTTAGCTTTCCCTTCTGCACATCAATTAGAGCTCGTCCAGTTGCAAGAAATGGTCTCCCAAGAATAATAGGAATTTCTTGGTCTTCTTCCATGTCAAGCACTATGAAATCCACTGGGAAGATGAATTTATCAACTTTTACTAGCACATCCTCAAGGATTCCACGTGGATGCTTTATTGAACGATCTGCTAGCTGCAGTGACACGGTAGTTGGTTTTACTTCTCCCAATCCTAACTTCTTGTAGACGGATAATGGCATCAAATTCACACTTGCACCAAGGTCACATAAGGCTTTTTCAAATTCACACTCTCCAATGGTACAGGGTATGCAGAAGCTCCCAGGATCTTTAAGCTTTGGCGGTAGTTTCTTTTGGAGAATTGCACTACACTCTTCAGTTAAGGCTACAGTTTCAAAATCTTCCAGTTTGCATTTCTTTGATAAAATCTCCTTCATAAATTTCGCATAACTGGGCATTTGGGCTAAAGCTTCAGCAAATGGGATGTTGATATGCAACTTCTTAAACACCTCCAGAAATTCTTCTAGCTTAGCTTTCACCAATCTTTGAGGAAATGGAACTGGTGGAACATATGGTGGAGGATTATCTGGAAAAGTCATTCTTCCTGGAATCACCTCATCTTCTTTTTGAGCTTCTTCATTTTTCTTCCTTGGTTCTGGCTCATTTAACTGCTTCGCACTCCTTAATGAAACAGCCATTACTTGCTCTCTAGGATTTCTTTCAGTGTCACTGGGTAAAGTGCCTGGTTGTCTGGAATTCAGCATACTTGCAATTTGGCCTATTTGCACCTCCAGATTTTTGATTGAGGTTGCTTGAGTTTGCATGATTGTTTCATGATTCTTGAGTGTAGCTTCTGTTCTGGCCATGAATTGGGAAGTATTCATGGTTAGTTGAGCCAATGCTTCTTCTAAATTCGCCTTTGGTTGTGGTGGTGATTGCTGAATTTGCTGTTGATAATTCCCTTGAGGTTTGAACATATTCTGATTACTCCTCCACCCTAGATTAGGGTGGTTTCTCCATCCTGGATTGTATGTGTTTGAGAAAGGATCATTTTGACGATTTTGATTCCCCACATAGTTGGCTTGTTCAGGTTGAGAAGGAATGAATGGATTTCCTTCTTGGCATTGTGTGCTCATGTGAGGGCCTCCACATAAATCACAAGCATCTGCAGGAGTTCTGATTGCATTTGCTTGAGCTGTTAATGAACTCACTTGCTTGGATAAAGAGGTAACTTGAGAAGACAAAGTGGTTAGAATGTCTAGCTCATGGACTCCAAGTGCTTTCTTTGAAGTGCTGCGTTCAGAAGGCCATTGGTAAGCATTTGCTGCCATTTCTTCCAACAGCTCCATAGCAGCTTCGATGCTTTTTCCCATTAATGATCCACCAGCTGCAGCATCTACAAGTGTTCTGGTAGCATTAGACAATCCATTATAGAAAGTCTGCAACTGTAGCCAATCTGGTAGCCCATGATGAGGACATCTTCTTAGCAGCTCCTTGTATCTTTCCCATGCTTCATAAAGGCTTTCCATGTCATGTTGGGTGAATGAAGCAATTTCATTCCTCATTTTTGCAGTTTTAGCTGGAGGAAAGAACTTTGCTAGGAATTTTTGTGCCAATATGTTCCATGTAGTGATGCTCCCCACTGGTAAAGAGTGTAACCAGCTTTTAGCCTTATCCCTAAGTGAGAAAGGGAAGAATCGCAACCTTATGGCATCATCAGAAACGCCATTATGCTTGAATGTATCACAGATTTCCAGAAAGCTGGCTATATGTGCATTTGGATCTTCTATTGGAGAACCTCCAAACTGGTTTGCTTGCATCATTTGAATTATGGCTGGCTTGATCTCAAAGTTGTTGGCTGGTACAGGTGGTCTCCTGATTCCAGAAATGGTATCCATGACTGTTGGTGTGGCATAGTCACGGAGTGCTTTGGTGTCTTGTTCTTCTCTCATATCTGCCATTGCTTCACCTTGATCTACAATTGACTGCTTCTGTATCTTTCGATTCCTTCGACAAGTTCTCTCGATCTCAAAATCAAATAGCAGTGGCTCAGCAACTTTTGATCTGGTCATACACTAGAACAAACCTGAAAAGAGAAAAGAAACATCAAAGAAAGAAGAAAATGTAAAATAAAAACCAAATTAGGATTAAGATTACTTGGTATTGATATTAATGATAACAATCCCCGGCAACGGCGCCAAAAACTTGTTACGTGTGAAATGGTTTATTAATTAGCGCAAGTGCACACTATCGTAAACAAGTAATAAAGTGATAAGTAAGTATCGTTCCCACGAGGATTGTTTCACTAAGTACCAAAATTTATAATCCTAACACTATTTGGCAAATTGTTAAGTTGGATTTGAAGCAATTAAATAAAGATGTATGCAGAAAATACTTAAAATAAATATGGATGCAATTGGAGTAAAGATGAAGATGAATAAAAGACCTAGGGATCAGACTTCACTTAACAACTTCGGATTGAATCATCTATCTACACTAATCCAATTTTATTCCCTTAATTGATAGTCGAGTTTCCCTAAATTAATTACTAGCCTCTTCCAAGGTCAAGTAATTCTATAATTAATTGCCAATTCACTATATTCCTATGTGAATTGCAACAACTAATCATGCATTAGGATTTATGGAACTCATTAAGACTACATAAACCATATAAATATATTCCTATTTCATATGCAATTTACGGTTTCAATTATAGGTTCTACACACATGTATCTCCTTTCGGTCTCAACATGCATATTGAGTTCATTCAAAAGGTGGCCAATCAATCGAAAGCATTAAGAGCAATAATTAAAACTCAATCTAGGAAATAAAAATGAAATTAGTTTCAATAGACTAGAATTCAATCCGTTATTATCAAGTTACGCCATCACCCTAGGAAGATAAAATTAGAACATAATGAAATTAAACACAAACATAGAATAAAAACATCATCACATTCATGAACACAAAATTATAATTACAAATGCATGAAAATAGAAATACTATCCATCCATTAGGAGGTAGAACCGTCCATGTAGGAGGAGAACATAAGGATATAATTACAAATGCATAAAAACGAAAATACTATCCATCCATTAGGAGGTAGAACCATCCATGTAGGAGGAGAACCTAGCCTTCCATGTAGGAGGCAAACAAGAACTAAAAATTGCATAAACTAAACTACTATCTAAGATGCATGAATGAATGATTCAATGCTTCCAATCCTGAATGCTCTCTACTTCCACCTATTTATAGGTAAATAAACCAGCTGCAAGCCATCCAATTTGACAAGTTGCTACCAATCACACGCAGCCAACATTTTTGATTTTCGCAGCACAAGTTGTTTCACTTTGTTGGCAACTTTTGACCACCGAAATGGCTGATTTACATCTTTATGTCAACATAGGAGTTGTAGGGCTGGATCTTCTATTCAATTTGCATATAAAGAACTCCTAATTTGGACATATCTAGCTTAAGTTGTGATTAGATTAGTAGCCATATGTCAGATTCCGTCAGAATCACTGTTTCATCTTCCAAGAAGAATTTGAGATCCTTAGGTCCCGAACTGGGCTTTTCTTAAAACATGAAAGTTTTAGGGATTCTTCTTAGCTTTCCATCCATATAAAGAACAGCCCAATCGGACATCCAGAACTCCAGATATGGCCTAAAATCTGAAACAGTGTCGGATTACAGCATTATCTAAAATATTTGATTTCATTTCAAATTCAAGATCCATTCACAAAATGCAACTAAATTTATTTAATTTAACAAGATAACATCCAAAAATGCATCATACAAGGGAAAATAAATATGTAAATATTTTACGTATCAATAGCAAAGTAGATATCCCATTAAGATGATAAATGAAAAAGATGCTAAATATATTTATATTATAGTGATTGTTTCAAATGAGAAAAATATGCAAAAAATTACCATCTTTTTCTTCTAACTTATATTACATATATGTTGATCCAATCGAAATAAATATTATAGTGAACTAGAAGTTTACTAATCAAAATATTTTCATTATTTGGCATGATTGTTTATGCCATCCTAAATTAATAATGATACAAAATAATTATTGAAAATTCATATGGCCATCTATTGAAGAACAAAAATATTCTTCAATCTAAAGAATTTTCAAGTGCTATTTGTTTTTAAGGTAAATTAATTATAAAGCTATCATTAGCTAAAGTTGGGTTTAAATCCCTTGTGCCTTTGGAAAGAATATAAGTTGACATACATAGACCTATTTATCCACCAAGTGGACCATTTAAATATTTTAATATTTTAATTGATGTTTCCATAAGATAGTCATACGTATGTTTATTGTCAACTCACAACTTAACATTTGCTAAATTACTTGCTTAAATAATTTGATTTTGAGCATAATTTCTTGGTCATCGAATTAAGACAATACATCTTGATAATATTGATGAATTTACTTCCAAAGTCTTTAATGATTGATGTATCTTAATTGGAATAACTATTGAACATTCTATAGCATATCTTTATACATAAAAATAGTTTAGCAGAATCTTTTATTAAACACCTGAAGCTTATAGCTAGACTTTTGCTTATGAGAACAAAATTTCTTGTTTCTGCTTAGAAACATGCCATTTTACATGCAACAATACTTATATGTATTAGGCTAATAAGTTATGATAAACATTCCCTATGATAATTGGCTTTTGGTCAAGAGCTAGATATTTACCATGTAAGAATTTTTAAATATGTAGCATATGTTTCAATTACTCTACTACGACACATAAATATAGGTCCTTAAAGGAAGATAAGGATATATATTAGATATGAATGTCTCTTAATTATTAAATATCTTGAAATGATGATAAGAGACATTTTTACTGCTTGTTTTCTTGATTATCATTTTGATGAGATAAATTTTCTCACATTAGAGGGAAAAATAAGCAACTAGAAAGAGATATTATATGGAATACATTATCATTAAATCACCTTAATCCTTACAAAAAATAATATGAACTTGAAGTTTAAAAAATTATTCATTTGTAAAGGATAGCAAACTAGCTACCAAACACATTTACTAATCCAAAAAGAGTTACTAAATCATATATACCAACTACAAATACTCTAGTTCAAATTAATGTCCTTGTAGGACGATCCACATCTACTATAGTAAATGAATCTAAAGCATGCTTAAAGCATGGTAGACTAATCAGTTTTAAAGATAAGAACCTTTGCAAGAAAAAAGGAATAAATGAGAAAGATAATGGGAGACAAATGCTCCTAAAGAGGATCAAAATATAATTAATGATAAACTTCCTGAGGAAGCTTAGGTACTTGAGATAGTTGAAAATAAAGTAATATTAATAAATTATGTCTCCATATTAGAAAAATTGAATTGAAAAGAAATAGTTGTCAATAATATTTTCTCATATAATGTTACACTTAATGCTATACAAAATAGTGAGGATCTTGAGCTAAAGACAATTGAAGAATGTTAATTTAGAGATGATTGGCTAATATGTAAAGATACAATTTAGGCAAAATTGAACTTACTTTTAAAATGTGAATTTTTCGTACCAATAGCCTAAACACCTAAAAGTGTTAAGCCAATAAGGCATAAATGAGTTTTTATATGAAAAAGAAATAAGAAAAATGAACTTGCAAGATATAAAGTACAACTTGTAGCATAAAGTTTTTCTAAAAGGCTTAGTATCAATTATGAAGAAACGTATTCTCCTGTGGTGAATGGAATTACATTTCGATGTCTCATTAGCCTGGTAGTACAAGAGAAACTTAACATGCATTTAATGGATATAATTATAGTTTATTTATATGACAAGCTTGATAATGATATATATATATATATATATATATATATGAAAATCCTTGAAGGATTTAAAATGTCTAAAGTATGGAATTTGAATTCTCTAGAAATGTATTTGATTAAATTATAAATTTTTTTGTATGGATTAAAGCAAATTGGATAGATATGGTATAATCATCTTAATGAATATCTATTGAAAGAAGGATATAATAATGATCCTATCTACCTTTGCATTTTTATAAAGAAATTTGAATTTGAATTTACTATAATTGCTATATAAGTTGATAATTTAAACATTATTGGAACTTATAAAGAACTCCTAAATGCAATGGAATACTTAAAAGAGAAATTTAAAATTAAAAAGATCTTAGAAAAATAAATTTTTGTCTTTAGTTACAAATTGAGCATTTAACTGATGATATCTTTGTCTACTAAATAAATTATACTAGAAAGGTCCAATCATGGTTTTATATGGATAAATCATATCCATCGAGTATCCTAATAGTTATTTATTCACTTGATATTAATAAAGATTCTTTTTTACCTCAAGAATACATCCTGATGTACCTTGCTAATAACACACATGTTGATTTTTTTTAGTAAGTTTATTAGTAAGAAATAGTTCTTTTCTAACTCGAAGATATTGAGTGGAATTAAACATATATTTCATTATCTTCGAGGAATAATTGATATATGATTATTTTATTCATATAATTCTCAAACAAAACTAATTAGTTATGTAAATGTAAAATATTTATTAGATTCTCATAAGGCTTAATCTTAAACTAATAATATATTTATATTTGGTGCTATAGTTATATCATGGTGTTCAATAAAACAAACTATAGCTACTATTTCTTCAAATCATGCAGAAATAATAGCAATTCATGAGATAAGTTAAGAATGTATTTGGTATGACCTAACATATCCAAGAAGTTTGCGATTTAGATCCTAATAAACAAATTCTAACAAGATTGTTTGAAGATAATGCTGCTTGTATAACTTAATTGAAAACATTAAAAGAGATAAAACAAAGCATATTTCTTTAAAACTATTTTTCACTCTTGATCTTCAAAAGAATAGTGATATTGATATTTAACAAACCCATTTAAATGATAATTTAACATATTTGTTCATAAAGGCACTCCTTACATTAACATTTGAAAAATGGATTCACAAAATTGGATTACATCTTCTTAAATATCTTAAATAATATTCTCGATAGGGGGAGTTGAACACATACTATACTCATTTTTCCGTATCAATTTTCCCACTATGTTTTTACTGATAAGGTTTTTAATGAAGTGTTTGTTAAAAAATTATGTACTCCTTTTCCTTTACTAAATTTTTTCCCATTGGGTTTTTCTTTAGTATAAATTTTAATAAGGCATATTTTTGTAGAATAAGTAATTAAAAGGGAGTATTATAACATTTTAATGAATGTCATATTTCTCAAAAAGAGGAAACTTACTCCATTTTCTTGATTCCTTATGTAATATGGTGGCAGAAATAGCATGATAGGATGAGGCTACATTGTGAGCTATATTTAGACCACTTGATAGTTAGTTTCCTTCATGAAGAAGTACTTTGTCTATATAAGAGCTTGTATTCATTCGTTTAAAGAGAGATCAGTAGAAGAGATATACATTAGAAGCAATTGCCTTCTATTTTTATCCATCCTTCTTTACTTACAATTTCTTATTTATATTGGATTTATTTCATAACAAAATACTCATTTTCCTAATTGAATATTTTAGAAAGTAATAAGCTAAAAATATTATTAAGAATATGAAAATTTTTAATAAATTTCTTAAATTTTGAACTAAATTTGAAAATCTAATATTTTCACTAAAAAAAATATAAGAAAAATTCTAGGAATCAAATACCTCAAATGCTAAATTTGCAAGTCTAGGAACTATCCAACACATGTAATTTTTGGGTTTTACTAAAGCATATGACCACAAAACAACCAATCATTTAGGAGTTGAATTGTTATAGGGAGTGTAATTTTGCAAAAATGCTCATTCAATAAATATCCGTATTTACTTCAAAGTAAAAAATCAATATTACTCCTTTTATTTCTTTTTAAATGTCATTTAAGGTTAATGTACAAAAATTAATAAAGGCAATAAATAACCTTAATCTTAAGAGAGATGAGTTCTAATTTACTAAAATATAGTTCACTAAAAATCAATTAGTAAGTAAAATTGATGAGCTTTTATTTCGATAGCAAAGGGTAATATTTGAAAGAAAAAGATAAACGTAGTCTTCATTTTCTAAAATGACAAATAAATAGGAATAAAATCTTCTCTTTAAAATAACATTTAAAAAGGAATGGAGAGAAAATAAAATAAATCCTTCTAAAATTTGAGTCATATGGATATATTTATTAAAATTTAAATTAAATTATATAGACTTTAGGACATAAGAAAAGCAAAATCATACTTATTCATGAATTTCTAGAAGTTGATAGTCCACAATGATTAGCATAAGGGTTTTTCTCCTTTTTCTCTTTTGCGCAACTCTTAATAGAACACACCAACAATTGTATTAGATTAAAAAGGGAGAAGGAACCTAACCAATGCAAATAAAATGTAACAGGCCCTACTATTATGAGATAGTATAGGTATAAGCTGTATTTTGGCTACTAAATACATTAATTCACAATCAGGTATCCATAAACATAAGTAATAGATTACTTTATTATATTGAACTTTAAAATATAAAACATTTTGAAACATCATTCAATTAATTTTATCAAAATTAAAATACTTACAATTAATAATAACTCATGAAATAAAAATTCTAACAATACTCACTCATCTTTAAAAAGGTATTTATTGCACATGAAAGTAAATGAGCTAGTTTGTGCTACTTAGCCCACAAATTTTGTTGAGCCAACCCACAAATTTTGCATGCTACAAAATGCAAGGCCTTAATCTGATCTTATATAATTTCTAGGTAAACAAGTTGATTAATAGGTTTTTTTAATTTTAAAATATTTTAAATTGTTAAACTTTTAAATAATAATAAAATTTAAAATATTCCAAAGCACCATATATTCATCCACGAATAAGTAATATCATATTTAATATCTATATATAAGATTAAAAAAATATTTTATACATAAATAAGTTATAAAACAAACACATTAAATATATTTTTTTAAAAAAATTATAATACATCCTTATATAATAAAAAATGATTTACAAATATTCTTTTCTTTCTTTATCTCTTTTCTCTAGGTTTGATTTTCCACTTCATATCTAACTCACCAATAGTATTTTGAGACTAGGGAAGCTTCAGTGTTTTATTTCTACCATTTTATATATACTATTAGAAAAGGTAAGAATTTTTAATTTTTTAAGAATTTTATTTAACAATCAGCTGATTATATTAGTAGTTAGCTAATTTAATTAGTTATTATTTGATAATTAATTATATTAACTGATTAATCAATTGATAATATTAGTTATTTAAAAAAATTAATTAGATTAGTTATTTATTATTAACTATTTATATGTAAAATAATGGATAAGGACATGAGTATTTTTTATAATTTATTTGAATATACTATTTTATTTCAATAACATTTCAGATTTCATATATTACTTATCAAACTAAAATTTCTTTTAAAAGATATATTATTATAATTTATTATTTATTAAATTATTCTTTAAAAAAAATCACTATAGTTTATTATACTTGTTAATTTTTTTAAAAAAATAAATATTTATTTTTTATTATAATTATTTAATTTTATTTTAAGAATTAAATATATTTAAATGTCTTTACTTTTATGTTATTTTATATCAAGTTTTCAACATACTATTCATATATATATATATATATATATATATATATATATATATATTATGATAGTTATACTATTTTTATATTATATATATTTTCTTTGTCATTATTTTTTTAAGAAAAACATAATTTGATAAAAATTTGTTATATTATTTATAATATTTTACATGATAAATCATCCCTTTTTGTTTAAATGATGTTTTAAAAATTAAATTGAATGACAAAGTAAAAAAAAATTGTTGTGTATATATATTATATATACATATGTATAAATTAATCTTACTAATTTTTTATTTTTAATGTAAAAATAATTTAGATTCATTAAATAACTACACAACATTGTAATATTTATTTTATTGATATATGTTAATTTTATTATATAAATTTAATTAATAAAAAGTTAAATAATTATTTATTAATTATAAAGAATTATTATATTTTAATATATGTTAGATTTATACATATATAACAAAAAATGATGAATGGTTAAATGGTTGAACCTCTTATGATTTAGGTTTTAAGTTCTATATAAAACATTTTGTGCAAAGTAATGAATGTATATAATTATATAAGTTACAAGTATTTTTACTTTTTTACCTACCTTTTACAAATCAACTAATTGAAAATGTTAGGTTTCTTAACCTTTTTGAAATAACTAATTAAGGATTAATTAATTAATCAAAACAATTATTTATCTAATATGTATAATAGTTGTTTGACTTATTCAATCAACTGAATGCCCCAAATGAGCCAATTGTCAAACACCCTAGAAATGTTTATGCAAGTGAGCACATAAATCTAACATTGACATCTGGATTATTCCTAATGAGGAAGGTGCACTGATTAGAGCAATTTTGTATATAGTGGCTAAGTGTTTGGGAGCCATATTGAGTTTATCGAATGCCTTTCAAAAGGCATGTTACAACAAATGCCACCGTAGTGAAAATATACTCTTTGATGCGTACAACAAAGGCACTAATTTGAATGCCATAACTCCGTGCCCTTTGAATTGACTCAACATTTAGAGATCAGTAATGAAGAACTCATTAGTTAAGGATCAAAGGAGTCAAAGATGAGTGAAAAGAATGCATAAATGTTGATTCACCCTTTGCATCAGCAAAGCAGCTGAGCAACATTCCGATCGAGGCCAAGTTGTGTCTTTTGATATTCAAGGTGTAATATCTAAGGTTTTCTTTTGCATATGAGATTAATTCGGTCAAGATCTGCGGCGATCTGCAACAAAAACAGAGGAGAAAGGAGAATTTTGCAAATTCATCATTGTTTGATTATGATTTGTAGATAATAGATCTAAAATTATGACGTCAAATTTGTAAATGGTAGACATGTAAGTGGTTGTAATCTGAATAAATTCTAAGAGTGTGTTCGATTGAATGGAATAAAATGGGAGGAAATAAGAATGGAAAAGGAAATGATTCAAAACTTTGTTTAGTATGTATTATAAAATGCAAATCTTAATTTCCTATAGAATAATTATTTCATCAAATGATTAAATGATCCATTCCCTAATTCTTGAATGTTACTTGTGATAATATTATTGTTATTAAATTTTTCAAAATTTGAAAATTATCCTTTTTTTAGATGATAATATAATTAAAGCCTTGTTAATTTTTTTAAATTTTTATTACTTTTATTATAAATATAAAAATAATTTAAGTTGAAAAATATTTTAAACTTCTTATCAAATATATTGTATTTAATTTTTCAACAACGTACAATATTAATCAATATAAAATAAATATTAAGTTATCCATAATTTCTTTTGACTATTCATAATTTTTTTAAAATATTACAATCAGTATAAATAAATATAATATGTCTATTAATATTTTTAATTAAATATAATATAATATTAAATTAAATTTATTTTTATAATTTAATATATATTTATAAATTAATCAATTTAACATAAATTATATATATATATATATATATATATATATATATATATATATGTTTAAACATAAAAAAT
Organism: Sindora glabra; assembly: GCA_020226215.1. Taxonomy (NCBI): domain Eukaryota; kingdom Viridiplantae; phylum Streptophyta; class Magnoliopsida; order Fabales; family Fabaceae; genus Sindora; species Sindora glabra. The sequence continues at coordinate 43,309,387 of CM035227.1, read as the reverse complement.
TATAAATAAATAAAAATAACATTATCATTTTTCATATAAAAATGCAGTTTGTTTTTATACTTTTTTATTTTTAATTTAAGGGTATTATTATTGTTGATAACTTTTTTTCATTCCATTCTATCATTATTTTGTTATACTAAAGTTCTGTTTGATAATTAATTAATTATATTAGCAGTTAGTTATTAACTAATATAACTAACTAATAATATTAGTTATTTATTATTAATCATTTGTATGTAAAATGATATATAAGAATATATATTTTATAATTTATTTGAATATTCTTTTTTAACAATATTTTAGATTATAATATATTATTTATTATATTAAATTATTTATAGACATTATATTATTTACCATTAAAAAAAATCAATTATAATTTTCTAGTTAAGAAATACTTGTAATATTTTGGTAGATGTAATAACTATTAAAGTTTATTTTGTCACTATTTTTAAAATTAAAATTAAATTTTATACGTTTATCATTAAAAATATTGATGAATTATACATTTTAAGTATAAAAATATATCTTTCACAAGTAATATTATTCCATTATTTTTTTAATATGTATTGTTTATTAATTCAAAAGATATCATTTAATAAAAGATTAATAATTTTCTCAATATATTTTTTTATTATTCTCTATGAAATGAAACAGATATTATCTTTTTTTATATAATTTGTTAGAAAAAATTTGATTATATTCATGAATTTTTTTTACTATTATGTAATTATTTTAATATAATTTATTATACTTATTTAGTTTTTATTTAATATGAATAACTATAATTTATCTTATGCATTAGATTTTTCTCTAAAAATTAAATAAATATAATTTTGAAAATTTTATTTATGAATAATTAAAATATAAATAATTTTATAATTATAAGCAAGATTATCTTTTTCTATACAAAATATATATTAACTATCTTAAAAAGTTATTATTTTTAACTTTTTAAAAATAACTATCTGAAGGCTAATAAGTTTATGACAATAGTTATTTATCAAATTCTCAAATTAGTCAATTAACTTAATCAAACAGTTAAAGATATTTAAATCAGCTAAAAATTAATCAATTTTTTTTTGTTAAAACACTTTTCAAACATGAAAATAGAATGGAATACTTATTTTATTCCTTACAATACAAAAAATAATTATGAGATGATTATCCCATTCTATTCAATCTAATGTACTATAACTCTATAATTTCATCTCTCAATTTCTCACATTTTATCCTCTATTATCATCAAACTTTGTTTTAAATGCATGATTTTGTTATTAATAAATAGTTTATATAGTATATAAAATCTCTCTCTCTCTTTCTAGAATAATCACTAATTTAATAATTAAAATACTTGAATAAAGTATAATGAATAGTTTAACGATGAAATTACAATTATCTACCTTATTAGAATGAAGTATAATAAATAATTTAATTATAGAAATATTTGACCTCTTAAAAATTTAAATTTCTCATAAAATTATTATTCTAAAAACTAAAATATTTTATTGCTTACAATTAAATAATAAAATATTAGTTCCAAAATATTATCATCATTAGGTTTTTTCTTTTTTTATTGTAGGAGTGGTTAAATCATTAAATATATATACACAAGAATTGAGAATTGAATCTTAAATACAACAAAAAATACATAACCTTGAAGGGATATTAAATATTACTTGAATTAAAGGCTGCTAACATTCAGATGTCTTCTTTAATACATGGTTTACAATACACCATGAAAATCCTGTCACTCAACAATAATCAAAATCAAAATCAAAATTATAAAATAACGTTTAACGTATTATTAAATTAATTCAAACTCAATTCCAATGCAAATATAATAAAATAAAAATTTGAGTTTAAATTTAATTTATTATTGAAAAATATTGTACATTATTACAAATAATAATTAAGAATTTTTAATTATAATAAATTTTTTTAACAAATTTATATTAATATAATAATACACGAATAGATAATAATATAAAGTTAATTTATACGTTAGTAAATCAAATATAAATTTAAAAATTATTTCATATCAAATACAAAAAACCTTTAATGTTATATTAATACTAAAAATTTTATACTATTTTTATACAAATATTGCTCATTATATTATTTTTTTCAATTTTGTAATCTAATTTGATAGAATATTATCTATTTTTGATAACAAATCATCTGTTTGTAAGGAAATCAAACTATTGAATTAGAAAACTAGTATAGTTACAAAATATTTGTATGAAAGTATTCTTAAATTTTCAATTTTAACGTAAAAGTTTTTGGATAGTTCTTCCATACCTAAAGTAAAAGTGAGGGTATGGATACCTTGATTGATTAATTAATTAATACATAACATATGTCATATATAAGTAATTAAATAAATTAAATCATGGCATACAAATCAAGAACAACTAGTCAATAAATTTATTTATATTTTTAATTTTACCCTCAATTATCAAGAAATTATATTTTTCTCCCTTAAAATTTTCATACTTCATTAATTAATTTAAATAATTTTATTTTAATTCTATATACATCCAATTATGAAAATCTAATTCTAACTTCCATATTTTTTATGGGTGATGCTATATCACCTAAAAAAAGGGGGCCGAATAAGACATGAATTTTTATTTATGGAATACAACAAATATATTTGGTAAATGTTGTGTGATAATTTAAAATAAAATGAAAAGAAAGATAGCTATGCAAATCTTGGGGACTTAATTCGGCACATAGTTTCGGTTGGTTTAACATTTTTCTTTTTTTTTATTTGGTCTTAACAAAATTTAAATATTTAAGTGATAATAATATACCAAATAAATTTTTTAAATAATAAAATAAAATATTAATTATTTAAATATAAAATAAATTAAGTACATTGTTAGGTAGATTAAATTAAAAAAATTGAAAAATAAATTTTTTAAATTAATTAGATTATTTAGTAAAAATAAAAATAATATATTATGAAACATAGGTTCTAAATGTTATTTAATAATTAGTTGAATAATGTAATTTTAGCACTTTTAATTTAATTTTAAGAATATGCAACTAAGAAAATCTAATCCCATTTCTTATTTTTCTTACTTGAGCTTATAAAAAATTTTAATAATAACAATAATATCTAAAACAATTTAATTAAAAATAAACTATTAATTATTTAACCATGATTCCAAATAAGAAATTAAACGTGTTATTTAAAATATATTATCATAAATAAATAAAATTCAAAATAAAAAATTCAAAAAAATATTTTAAACTTATATCTCTTTCATAAATTATTATATTATGTGATTAATCTTATATTATAATTTTGATAGCCAAATGAAATTTGTAGAAAATAAATTAAAGCATGAAATTAATGAATTTTTATAGTTTAATAAATTTAAAAAAAGTTGTAATGATTACTTACCTTAAATTATTGGGTTTGGAAGTGAATTTTAGAGGAAGTAAAACGAAACATGAAAATTTTGATTTTTTAAATATAAGAAATTTATAAAATTAATATCTAATGATTATCTTAAATTGTGTAATTTTTTGAATGATTTAAAAGATTAAATTTATTTTAATAATAATTTATAAATTTTTTATGATCTATATATGAGTGAAAGATAATTAAAAGAAAACAATTAAAATGATACTTTTAAAATATAAGAAATTATTTTTTTTTTTACTTTTTTTTATTTTAAATAAATCACATATTTTTTTATTGCTAACTTTTTTTATTAACTAATCAAAAGTATCTCAATTTTATACAAAATAATCTCAAATAATATGTACAATAAAAGTCAAATATAAAATGTTAATAGGATTAAAAATTAATATTTACAAATAAATTGATTTTATAATATTATCATATATTTAATATATAATAATAGATGGAATTAAATTCTTGCATGTAATTTAATATAAATAACTTATTTAAATAATTAACTCTACATTAAATTTAGAATTGTATAAAAAAATTAAGGTTGCAAATATAAATATCATATTATAAATATTTTACTTATTTAGCAAATCTCTCATCATTTCATCTTAACCATTCATTTTGACATCATCCAAATCATATAGTTATTATGTTATTATGAAGTCAAAGTATCAATATCCAAACTTTTACTTTGGGTATTATAGAATTGTCCAAAGTTTTTTTTTATCAAATACATTTTTAACAGCGGAAGTAATGAATTACTTAAGTAACACAAACATTCAGCATTATATTCTAACCTAACTATTTAAGCCTTTTTAATTGCTTGATCATGTCAATCTCATCAAGTACTTAACATTCTGGCACGCAGCGGTGTGTTGTAATTATCCCTAACCCAACCATTTAACCCGTCCTAATTTCTTAATCATGTTAATCGCATCAATTGCCACCCAATTCAATCACAGCTCGTTTGGTTACTTTCCTGGCCAAAATTAATTTTAGTAAAATAAAATACTAAGTTAAAAGTCATTATCATCTTCTTAGTAAATTTAATAAGTAAAGTAAAATGTGCACAAAAAAATTTTAATCCTCAGAGCCATTAATTTTAAAATTAAATTTAAGCTGTCGAACGTAAAATTCGTTTATTCAAAATTAATTTTTGATGGAATCTATGATTCTAAACTTATACTTTATTTTGCAACTTTATACTTTTTCTTCTCATTTTCCGTTTTCAGTTTTTATTTTTATATTTTACTAATATTTTAATATAATATTTTAAGCTAAATTAATCTACTACTTCCCTTTGTTTATTACTTAACTTTCAATTAAATTCTAATGTTTTAAAAGTTTTAAATTGAATACTTATACTTATTTTTCAAATTTTTTATCCAATTTTATCTATAATTATCATACAAGGAGGACAATCTATCAAAGAATGTTTGGTTTAATTTATGAGAACAGAAGAGAAATGGAATAAAATAAGAGGAGCGAGGGAAATGAAATTGTTACTTTTTTAAAATTATTTGGTTTACTAAGAGAATGTAATTGCATTATTCAAGATCTAGGTTATCTTTTTTTCCTTCTGTTATTTTTGGAGAAATAAAGAAATAATTTTTACTATTGGACCTAATTTTTTTTTAACTAAAATCCATAGTTTAAAAAAAAAGTTTTGAATTTACTTCTCTCTAAAATTCATCTCATACATTTCTTAGGAAATGGATCAAATCCAAATCCTATTGTTTGTAATTCTTTTTCTTTTTAATTGGTCATTTTTGCATAATAATATTGATAATTAATCATAGATCATAACAAAAATTTATATTAATTAATAAAATATAAACTTTAAAAATTATAATAAAACTTTGAAAATTATGATAAATTATTTTAAAATTATAATAATTAAATGTAGAATTGATAGAGTAAAGATGGTAGTGGTAAAGATACCAATGCATGATGGATATCATGATAGATGATAATAGTTGTTGGTAAGTGAAATGAAATTGAATGGTGAATAACAATAATAGTTCTAATGATGAATGGTAGACAATAATAATAAATAATGAGTGTTAGTAATGATGGGTGATGGCAGTAAATGATAATGGTGATAGTGGTGAAGGTTATAATGGATGATGGATGGAGAAAATAAGTAAAAAATAGTAGTAATAAAAGTTAGGGTGCAGTGGTAGGTAGGTGATAAAGGTAGTGATCATGTTAGATGGTGTAATGTGAGAGAAGATAAGTGAATTTCTTTTGTTTCTTACAAGTAATCTAATATGAAATTTTGAGAAAGTGATGGTTGGCGTAGAGTAATGGTGATAGTTGTAATGGGTAATAGAGATAGTGGTCATAATAGGTGATGTGTTGTGAAGAAAGAAAGAAAGATGTGTTTTTGTTTTTTTTTTTATTTCTAATGACTAATTAATCTAATATCTGAAGGAATGAAATAATTTCAAATAGATGGAGTTTGGTAAAGTAACAACTTATTTGATATGGTAATAAAATTATAATAATAAAAATAATTGTATATTGATATATTTGTATATGTATTGTAATTTCATGTTTGTCACAACTCATGATAATAATTAATTTTTTTTAGAGAGAATTGGTTTTAGATGGCTTTAGTAAGAGAAAAATTATGATCACATAATACACTATCAATTATGATTTATTTTTTAATCATGATCCTTCTTTTACTAAAAATGTTTACATCAATTATCTTTTGAGAAAGTAATCATTGTTAAAAATCATATCATTAATGAGAGAAAAATCATGATTATTATATACTATAATAAATTATTTTTATCACAATACCAAACTAATGGTAATACATTTAATTATACATGAATCAAATGTTGAGTAAAAAAATTGAATCACATCTACCTAAGTTATAGTAAGTTTGCATTCTAAACCTTAGAATCAGTGTAATCAAACGATCCAAGTGATTCCACCAAAAAGCATAAAAAGCTTAAATTCCTCCTCTAAAACCACTGCTTTACTATCTAAGTCTACATTGCTATCTTTAAATGACATCATTGGATACCTTGCACTAAGCGGTCATCACAAACAAAGAGTACCTAGATCTATGTTGCTATTTTTCAGAAATGGAGTGTTCTTATGATTTGTATCGTTGTTTTCTTCCATTTGATGATTGTTCTCCTTGACACCACTTAACTTAGATCAAATCCACTTCAATTTGTGTTTTGATCATCGTTGAAGTGATTTTGAATTTTGAAAGGGATGAAAAATACCTCTTGGATTTCAATTATTTTGGTTTCCTTCTTTTCTTCAACCAATCCCTTTTTTTTTATTTCTACTATTTATAAATAATAATTATTTTTCATAAACTTTTATACGTTTATATGCTTTGATTTATATATTGATAGAACTTTTTATTTTGTCATTTCTTTAAATATATTAGCATTTATTTTTTATGGTTTATGGTTGATTGACTATATAATTATATTAAATTAGATAATTCTTAGTTGTTGAATATTTTGTTTGTTATGCTTTAATTTTGGCATTAATTTTATAATGTTTAACATTTTTTCATTTTTATTTATTTGTGGTAATATTAAAATTTATATAAAATTTAATTTTATGTTGATTATATTCATCTTGAAGGTAATTTGCTCATATGTGATATTTTTACATAAATATGCAACTATATGAATATAACTTTATTTCTTAGATAAGATCTTATGATTCAACTAATGATTTTAGACCTATCATATGATCTTTAGATAGGACCTACGATCTTGACAACCTTAGTGTGCATAAAAGCCATCATATAGACATTAGTTTTTCTCATTGCTAATTCTAGATTGGATTGCTTTAAATCACTCTAATAAGCTTATAATAAATGGTGACGTGTATTAGCAAACATTTTTTAATTTTCTTTGTTGGTTAATGTGGTTAAATGATAACAAATTCATTTTTGAAGGGAAAGTTGAAAGCATTTATTATGTTTTATTCACTGATCATTCCAAAACAAAGGATTTTATTAATAATCAATGGGCATTTCTTTAACTTCATCCTATTGTTACTAAATTTGAAGCCTCAATTGGATAGATATTTTCTAACGGTAATTGGTTGAAATGTTATATGATTGACCTATTAAATGCTTAAATGTTGTTAGTTAGGGAGAGATAGCTTTAATAATTAGTTAGTTAGATTCAATAAATTTTTTGGTAAAAAAAGTGTGTTGATGGCAAAGGTTTGGAGGTTAGTGGCAACATTACATTTGGCTATCTCTAAAGGGTGGAGGAAAACATATTTTGAGATAGATTGTTATAATGCAATACAAATGGTCCTTGAGGGTTGTAGTGATTTATAGCCTTACAAACCCTTGATTACTTTAATTCATCTACTAATGAACAAGGCTTGGTCTATTAAAAATTACACATTATTATAAGGAAGCAAATAGAGTTATGAATTACTCAATAGCTATGATACATAATTGGTTAACTCTGATACTACTAATGTAATTTTATAGTATAAATACAATTTTCAAGATCCTCAATTCTAGATAATAGCATGATTTATTTAGCAATAGTATAAACACATAAGATAGGTAAAAGAGAAAATTAAAATGGATTCGATTAAACACTTGAATCCTGTATATTCACTATCTACATAAAATATTAGCTATTCAATTAGAACTAAAACTTCATAGAAACCAATTTGCATCTTCAATTATTGAACCTTTGTTCACCCAGTATTCTCTTAAGACAACATAAAGAAAGCAAAATTGGTGATAGGAGTTCACTTCCTTTATAAAAAATAAATTGTACATTCTTGTTTTTATAGAAATCCTTTTTTGCACTGTAAATGGAAAAATTGTAACCTTATGTATTTTCAAAAGGTAAGGAATTAATTAGGCTGGGTTAAAGATTATATCTATTACAGGATCCATACTCAGTTAGCTTACATTGGGCTATAGGTGCTTAATCAGCTAGGCTACATGGCCTACGAACCGATATAAGCCTAGTTTGCTAAGGCGTACATAAAAAATGCAAACCTATTTTAACCAATTCAATCCACATAAAAGGTTGCAAAGCCCATGAAAATTTTCTTATAAATAGGCTTAGCTCATGAACTGGTCTATGGCTTGCACTAGTTTGGCTCATATAGGTCAAGCCCACTTAGGTCCACATTTTTATGAGTCTAATTTTGGCAAGCTCAACCAGCCAAGCTTGTAAGTTGAAGGTCTGTTAAGCATCTTTATATTGGGCTTAAATACTATTATGCATATAACTTAATAGTCACTTAAATTTGGGCATTAAAAATATTAGCATTAATAACTTAATTATGAATTAATGTGACGTCCCAAATTATAATATTTTCAACAATCTCTCACTTAGGCCTAAATTAATTTATAAATATAACTACTTGAAAAATTAATGTTAATATCCAATGGTATTATTTCACGTACAAGTATAATTAAAATCATGAGTATCTAATAACAATAGATATTATATATGATAAGATATTAATGTCAAATATATCGAATGCCTATCCCTTACCAACTAAACAATTAATATCCAATAAGGATATTAATATAAATGTGCATAATAGAATTCACATAACTTTAACATGATTAAAGGTAAATTCATACACAACAATTCTTATATCTACTTGAGATGTCAAATAAGAATCAATATCCGTAATATAATAATGAAACAAGGTCTAAATATCTTTAATGACATGCTATAACCCAAAATGTGCACAAAATATATAGTAGTGACACAAATCTCTCATTATAAGTATTTTATTTAAACATATATTAAGATAATAGTGAGCTCATATCACTAAAACTCTTACTAACCTAGAACATTAAAAGGCTTAGGAAAATATAAATTATTTACATGATCATGGTTTATACTAACTCTTAAACCTTTAGTTAGTGAATCTCCAAGTATACAATTATTGGAATAATATGTAATATACTTGTGTATTTTCTTCCTTTCTCACAAACTAATACTTTGAATTAAAGTCCTTTATACAGGAAAAACTTTTATTATTTAGAGAGAAGACCATAATAGTAATATTATTGCAAAAAAACATAAATGGTTAAGAATGAAAAAAAAAACTTAACCAAATAGCTTTATATGAACATTTATATTATGCGACATGCCTTGCCTATATAATGGAGATTGCTGTAATTAATTGTTCAATATTTTCCATGATATAGCTCCTTCTAACATGTGTCTAGACATAAACTGATAATCACTTGAACAATCCTCCATCTTGCATGGGTTTGTATGTAATTATTTATACCAATAAGATACCTTATCACTAACAATCTAGTATCATTGACATGAGACTACCTATGATTAATGCATATAGGATATTCTTTATCACTTAGAAAAACATTGGGTCTAATAAAAAAAACTTTATCCTTTTAGATTAATAAACAAATACAAGAGCATACCAATATATTAAGCCCTTTTTTGGCATGACTATCAAGAGAAGCCAAATACTTTTAGGGCCTATCATAAAAATCTTAATTTCTATTCATCTATATAGGGAGGTACTCCTAAGCTTTTTATTTCAATTACTTTATCTCAGTCAACACATTCATATTATCATTAACTAAGAAAATATTGTCATCTCGTAAAATTAGAATTACCAAAATGCTTATATTCATCATTATACTTTAAACTATGTTACTTTTCTTGAATTTAAGAAAAGTTATAATCTCATCAAAATTGAGGTATAGTCATCTAAATGAACTTTTTTATTTTCCTCATAAGACATTCTTCATCTTTCTTTTGAAAAGTCTCTAGCAATTTCATATTGTTTCTATTAGGTTATAATCTAAGAAGGCTATTTTGATTTTTGACGAATATAACTCCTATCAAAATAAGCTACTATATACCAAAATGATTCAAAATGAGTTTTAAAATGTCAAGAGAAAGGAAGTCTCTTATAGTTTATACTTTCCTTTTAAGTGTGGTTCTTTGACTATTGACCTAATCTTGAACTTATAATCTTGTGAAAGCATCTTTTTTAAACTTAAAATTACACTTGTTTCTAACTGGCTTGCTGTTCATAAGTGGCTCAACTTGTTCTCAAATTCATTCTCTATAATCCATTTTAAAGGATCAAATTAAATTTTATAGGACATCCTTAAGATATTTTCATCATTCATCTACTTTGCTAATTGTATTGGACTAAACCATGGGGTGACAAAAATTAATTTGTTAGTTCATGTTTCTAGTGGGGTCATTACACTTTATTTTTAACTCTTACCTTTTATAACATCATGTATCTCTCTTACTATTCAAGAACATCTTTTAGATGGATGGTTGGTTTAAGGCCTAAAGATAATTTTAAGGTTAAGTCTCAAATGAATTTTGTAAAATACCAATATAACCATTAAATCATGTACTTAGAACAAATATATTAAAATAAAATTTATTTGTTAAAGCTTGACAATTAGAAAAAGTGAGTTTTCTTAATGAAAGATATAAAACATTGTATTTTTTATACAAAATAAATAATAAATACAAATAATCAACTTTAGCTTTATTATGATTTCTCATGTTTCTTAGGCTTGAGGTAGTCACCTTTATTTTTTCCCTATCATAGAAGAATCTCCTATGGTTGTTCCTTAAACACTCTATTATTTTACAATCAAACTATAAGAAACAAGGTTAACTATCTTAACCTTTTTCTTTCTCATGTCTTTCTTTGCTTGATTAATAATGAATATTAATTCATTAACTATAAATTCACACTTTTAAGTGTTACATAAGACTTTCAAAATATCAAATTCCAAAGGAAATAATTCTAATGCATGCCGAGTTAGAAAACTATCTCCCATAACAACTTTCATGCTTTTAAGCTTATAGTACTTAATTAATTTTAGGATGTACTCCCATACTTCATTGATTTCATCATAGGTCATTTTCTCGAGTAATGAAAGATAGTAAGATTTTTCCATTTTAATGCATTTCATGAATTTTTGTTACAACAAAATCATAAAGAGGTCAAAATATTCATAAACTTAGGGATGCTTTATTTTATGGTTTGATCTATAATATACTTAATAACCATTAGACTGACTCAAATCAAGTGCGTGCATCCATTTTCATATTCCTCCTTTTACTCTGTACTTAAGTTTACACTAGTAGTGGTCTCCACTTCTAAGATTGCCATATCCCACTTTGCAATCACTACACATAATTTTTAAAATTTAGTCTTTTTTATCATAACTCATCCTATCTCTTATCTTTATTAAGGTCAATTGCATAAGCAATAAAGTTAAAGGAAATACATTATCCCATTAATATATGTAATGACTTTAGTCATACTTATATTTTTCTCTTAAAATAATTTATGCAATTTCATACATTATTATATTATAAGACCTAATACTAAATGACATTTAAGATTTTACTATATAATATAAGAACCAAATATTATACTCATAAAATCTAACATTGAAAAAGTGTTTAAAAAAATTCTAGAACTATAATACTTAATTCTATGCTTATATTATTATTAAAAAAATATATTAATAATATAATATCAAAGAGTTTTTTATATTACTAATATAACATCTCCTTTAAACACTTCAAAATAATTTTCCTTTCAAAATTTTAAATAGTATTTTAATGCAATTAACCCCATAACTATATAAAATTTCATGGCATAATATAGGCAATTAATAATTCTTATATAACATAATAATATTAAAAAATTATTACATCACTTAAATAATGTTAAAAAATTATTACAAAATTACAAAAGGTGGCTTGTCTCATAGGAATTACATGAGAAAAATTTTGACTTAAAATGATTTCAAACACATACTTAAAGAAAAATGGATAAATTTTAATATAAAAATTTTTTAATCCAAAATTATCTAAAAGAATTTTCAAAAAATAGTTCTTATAGAGTGAAGTACAATGATATAAGCACTGTTGCTATTCGACACTAACATAACAATGCTTAGCATTCACCAGTGACCTAATTTTAACTCAAACATAACCTGTATTATTTTCTATGTGATTTGAACATGTTTTTCATTGGATTTTCATTTCAAATCATTCAAAGATCATTTCCAAACCGATCCATACCAAATGCAATAAAAATGCATAAAGAATTTTAAATTTTCTAAAGAATTGTACCATGCCTCTGAACTATTCTAGGATTTTTTACTAGTTGTCCAAACCCAAAAAAGTTTAATTCAACCATAAATATTATTTCTAAGCTAACCCACTTATTTTCTTATCTAAAATGTGTAAAAATTTTAATTCTAAACTTTTCAAGTTTTGGAACAAGAGTATAACGACTTCATCATTTCTTCTTGCATATTTGAAATTTTACATTTATTTCAACTTTGAAAAATTAATGTATTTAAACAATAATGTATCATATTTTAATTATAGAATAAAACTACCAAGAAAAAAAATGACCCACTTGCAGTTTAACAAGATTTTTTAAAAAATTCATACATCACTGTTGTCGAATATGCACAATATGGTGTAACAATATAACTCAAAAGTATTATACCCTTTAGAAAAATTAGGATTTATATATTTATATATATATATATATATATATTTGTGTGTGTAAATATAATAATTAAATAATTATTATGGATATGTCAAGATTAAGAATTTATTTAAGAAAAATAAAATTTTATGACAAAAATGTGAAGAACTAAATTAAATTAAGGTTAATGTAAAGTTAGATTTAAGTAAGTGTGTATTAAGGAGATCTAGGATTTGTTTTTCCCTTTAAACCTATAGTTGCCTTAGAAATTATGAAATTATCCTTTAAAATATCAATTACCTTTATAACTCCTAAAACCACTTAACACTTTTATTATTCTTAAGGAACCAATTGAGTTCCTCTTCCCTACTTTCTCTCTAAATCTTTTTTTCCAATTTTATCAAATTTTAGCAAATATGAGTCGAAGAATTGCAAGAAAAATCTTCAAAACTTCTAAGTTAACTAAGCTAATCTCTCTTGTTTTTAAAGTTTTGGTTGGTAGTTTATGCAAAATGGTTGAAAGATGGAACTAGGGTTACAAATTGAATTTTGTTGATTTGGTGTTACTTAAGATGAACCAAATATTACTCTACCTTCTCTTCATCTCCTTCAAACCACCTATAAGTAGATAATCGACTTAAAACTAATGATTTTGATAGATTTCATTCTATTGAATATAGTTGTTATTATATTAGGATATTGAAAATTTTATGTTAATAAAATGTGTTATGGTGTGAAATGTTGATGTTTTTAGGTTAAGAATGAGTATGAATAATGAACTTATGTTGAATTTTAGGTTTATTGAAGCATATGTGTTAAAAAAGGGAAGAAATAACCAAATAAATAGTATTTTCATGGAATTTCTATAAACTTACAATTGATACTCAAGTATGGTTCAAAGGCTACATTTTGGAAGTTCATACTTGAGTATGACATCTAGAATTATCTCTAGACACCCATACATAAGTGTATACTTGATTAGGAGGGTCAAGATTGACTTTTGGATCCCTATACTTAAGTAATACATTAATGTTCCCTTTATTTATCTAGTTTTGCTTATTTTATAATATTTTAGAGAATTGCTATCATAGATAGATGATATTGATATATATAGCTTATGGATAATATGACAAGTAAATATAGATGTTATATATTTATTGAGAACTTGCACAAATTATTATGTTTATTCTATGACACTTAAAGATATTGAATGCATGTATGGTGTGGAATTTTAAGATAATGAGCATATTGATGTGATTATAAATGATCTTGATAATGAAATTCATAATTAGAATGTGATATAACATGAAATGTGATCAGTGGAGATTGAATTATGTGAAATATGAAATAGCTTTAGACTTGAAAAATCATTTATGAAAGGATAAAATTGGCTTCAAGGTTAACCAAAAAGTATAAGGAGATTTATATGCTTTCTTTATATCATTTGATAATCATATTTAATGATTTTGTTCTTATGATTAAGAGTTGTAGGCTTTTATAATACCTTGGTTTGTGAATTGAAAGTAGAATGTTTGTTTATTGCCAAGTATATAAGTATAAAATTGTCAATATATAATTGCATATATGAATACAAAAGACTGTGATTTAAATATTTTTCATGAGTGTAATGTTATAGGATAAGTGAGGGCACATTGACTAAACCATATCCAATTTTTGTAATATTTATTCCTTAGAAGGGTAAACTAGCTTATAAATTAACTTTTACCTAGAAAGGTAGAGATGCTTATTGTTTCCTTTAGTAGGGTGTACTTGATAGAGTAACTATTGAACTCTAGTTTACATCTAGTATACTTATATTATTTTGCCACTTATTGAGTTTTTTTTCTGAGAATTCATTCTGTTACTATTCTTTTATTATTATTATTTTATGGGAAAACTTCTCCTTAAGTACTCAGTTGTTATTTGTTAGAAGGGAAATGGACCTATTTGAGTAGTATGGTATTAATGTAAGTCACTTGATAGTTCAATGATTAGTAATACATATTCTTAATCATTATATAGTGAAATTGCATTCTTCATATTTTCTTTGACATTAGGAATACACATTCCTATGAGAAACTAAGGTGTCATAAACATATCAAGATAGCTACATATCACTTAATAAGGCTTGTAAGAGGTTACTTAGACAATTTCCCATATTAGTTATGCATCCTAAAATTAGGTTATGATAAAAAGCTAGACACAAAATGATGATAAATACACCTATAAATACAATTTCTTCACCTTGCAACTTTTTGAACATTATAATAATAGATATTTATAATCTTTCAATTGACTTAGCAAATGGCATATGTGCTTGAATCACAGAAAACAAGTATACACAATGTAGAACAAGCTTCAAACTGATTTGAATTGAAAACATGTGTAAGAAACACAATTTCATGATAAAAAAAAAACTTGTAAAACCATGTGTCGTAGAAAAAAAAAGAAAAACATAAATTATGCCTTTTTGTACTCACAATAGCACATTAGTAGTAAATTTGGAAATACACATTGTGTAATGACATCTATATATGGAAACTCACAAAAATGATGATTCAGTTCCATGATAAACTAATTATGTCCATTGTATTATGTGATAAACTAGTAAATTTTAATATGTAGAGTAAGCTCACCATTTCTCACAACACTACATATATACAAGCATAGGCAAAAGCATATAATTGTTGAAAATAAAGATACACCAAAATTTAAAGATATGTACTTTCAAGAAAAATTAAGAAAAGGAAACTCCATATTAATCAAACATGGTTATTTGGAAGAACTAAATTTAACATGCAAGGCACACATATTTACTAGCAAAAGAATCATATCTTCTATAAGCATAGATTATTTGCAAAATCAAAGAACCAAACATTTAGAATATGCCGTAATCAGGATGTGAACACTTATAATAATAACACACACGATTTGCATGTTCCAAATATCCTAAATAATTTGAGTTTAGATATTGTACATTGGCTCATTGAATTAATTATATGAATACATTTGAATCTACATCAATAAATCATATATAATACATAATGGGTTAGCTTTAATACCATTGATAAAATTTTATAATATAAGTACAATTTGAAGATCTTTAGTTGTAAATCATAATATGGTTTATTTAGCAGTAGAACAAACACACAAAATAAGTAGAAGAGAAAATTAGAAAGGTTTTGATTAAATGCTCGAATCTAGTATGTCCATTGTTTGCATGAAATATTAGCTATTCAATCAAAACTAAAAATCCATAGAAATCAATTTGTATCTTCAATTATTGAACCCTTATTTATCCAGTGTTCTCTTAAAACAACATAAAGAGAGAAAAATTAGTGATAAGAGTTCACTATCTCTATGAAAAATACACTGTACATTCTCTCTTTGAGAGAAAATCTTTTCTACATTCTAAATGGGGATACTGTAGCCTCATACATTTTCTAGAGTTATAGACTCCTTACTAATTAATTAGGTTTGGTCATAAATCTTACCTATAATAAGATCTATACTTAGATAGCTTACATTGGGCTTAAATTTCATTATCCTCATAGCTTAATAATTACTTAAATTTAGGCACTAAACAATGTTAACATTAATAACTTATTTATGAATTAATGTGAGATTCAAAATTATAATATTTTCAACATTTCATGCATAATTAAATCTTTAATCATCTAAATGTGTAAGTGGTTTGTGAAATGCCATTTAATTAGGATCTATGAATTGTTTTAAGTATGAGTTGTTTATATAATTTCTTGAAAGTTTTATCATTTTATTAAATTTGAAATTTTTTTATTTAAACATGTATTAACTATTTTATTTAATTCAATTAAATTAATTTTATTTATTTAATTATTCTTTATTTTAGTAATCTATTTTGTTTTCTTTTAATTAACATGATTGTATTTAAATAATTCAATTTTAGTAATAAAATAAGTAGGTCACATAAAATAATTTTAATATTTTTTAAAAATAAAATAAAACTTGATATTTATGAATCTTAATTAATATTTTGTTACAAGAATAATATAAAATCTAATATTTACAAATTTCAATTCTTAACTTATTTAATTAAATGGTTGTTTAATGCTTTTGGTATTTTTAGTTCCTCATTTATAAATATGATGACTATTACATTTCTCAAACTTTATTTATTTTTGTATTTGTTATAATTATATATCTCTCTTTTTATTTGTGATACTAAAATAAATTATAAAAGGAAAGAATATAATCCAAAAGTAAGGTTGTATTTAACATTGTTATGGTAAGGTTCAATAATTTACTTCAATATTTTTTATTTATTTTAATATTACAAGTGAAAAGGAAGGATAAATAATTTTAACAAATGCAAAAATAAAAAACTAATCATGGTAGTTACAAAATTTGAGAGATTTAATAATTACTACCTTTATAAATAAAAAACTAAACATTATATTTACCTTTTTACTTTCAATGAGTTATGACATAAATAGAAGTAGTTTTTAGAAATAATCCCAAGATATTTTTATTGTATTTATTAGGTTTTATGTTGAAATTTTCATTTTTTTTCATGATTGTTTAATAAAAGTTAAATATTCTATTCAATTATTATTTATAAATAATAAAGAGGTACATATCTAATTTCTACATACCAAGCATACATAAAAGTATTGATAAAAAAAAGTATATATGTTATTAAATTAAATGATAGATAAGAAGAAGGGTTTAAAGTTTAAATAATGAAAGAAACTTTCATCAGCTTCCAACTAAAAAATTCTTGTGTGTTCTAATAATGCCATATATCTATAGTCATAGCCAATAAATGAAAGATAATCATCAATTTTAGTGTCCATTTGTCAATTTTGTGGAGTTTATGTACATTAAAAATTATTTTTTCAATTTCTAAAATATTGGAAATTATAGAAGCTTATAACTATTCTTCATTTATTGGTTATGACTAAAAATATATGATATAGTTAGAGCATACCAGAATTTTTTGCTTCCTTCGTCCTTAAACACATATAGAGATTTAAAAGGAAAAACATTAGAAAGCAGTTGAACATTTTTCACTTGATATAAATTTGAACATTTTTATATATTTAATGCTAAAATGTACTAAAATCTAAGTTTTTATAAATTATATGCATATAAATCATTAATTTTTTTTTTAAAAAAAGTGTATCTAACCTTTTTTATACTTCAATTTATATTCATTTTATTTATGTCTATTTATTTTTTTACCAATAAGCTTATCATAATTCAAATTATTATTACACTACTACTATAATATCAATTTCTATAGAATAAACAAAAGAGAATCAAACTAACTTTTTAGGAGAGGAAAACCAAAACTTTGAGGGGGAAAAATTATTAGAATGAATTGAAAATTATATCAAAAGTATCCCACCAATGTATGTACACATGATACATCTTTTTTATGCATAAACAAAAAAACACTTCTCAGTGCCAACATTGGTTCATCAACTAACTTTGAAGATTTGGATAAAATCATTGTGACTTTCATTGGTTACTGGTTCAAATCTCCTTCAACACTAATCATCTCATTTGATAGGCAATCCTTAATATTTTGTTTTTTGTGTATCATAATGTTTTAAGATGAATTTGTTATGATTGAAATTAAAATATTAAATAATTTCTTATTTTTCAAAGAAAATGTATATTTTCAATAATCATGTGAGTATTTTGTTAAATAAATTAGCAATAAATAAATAAATAAATCTGTATCAAATGCTGTAAATTATTAAACTTCCCAGATCATCATGTATCAAGGTATAATTTAATTATAAAATAGGGTAGAAGAATATGGTGTTTGTACCTTCAAATGTAGTTTTGGATAAATCCCATAAGTCATCACTTTAATCAAACAATTATACCTTTTTGATCCAATTATACTTGTAACATCCAAAATAAAGAACTTTGTTATAGGCTCACAATATTTCTATCATATCATACTATTTGCTCTCTACTGAAACAAAACGGTCTTTGTACTTTAATGGAGAAAAAATGCATCATCATAGGTTACTATAGGTAAAAGATCTTTTTAATTAACTAGATTAGGCTGTAGATTTCACCCATCACAAGATCCATGCTCAGCTAATACATAACAGGCCTAAATACTATACATAACTTAATATATTATAGTCACTAAAATAATAGGTATATAAAAACATTAACATTAATAATTACTTATAGATTAATATGAAACTCACATATAAAATTTCTAATATAAAATAAAATACAATAAGGTAGGATACATCTTTTAAAAAATTAAAGGTCATATGTGCATAAGGATGGCAACAAGTCAAGCCGAAGTAGACTTAACTTGAATCCAATTAAATTTAAACTCATTAAGGATTCATTATTTTGAATCCAGTAAAAATTTAGATGTTATGCCTTATAAAAAATTAAGATATATTATTTTAATTCTAAATAATATTTTCATATGCATGTTAATATTTATTTATTATAAATATGCTTAGGGTAAGATTTCATTTAAAGAAAAATAAATTTTATAATACAAATAAGAAGAATAAAATTAAATATGAGTTAGTGTATAATTAGATTTAAGTAAAGGTCTATGGAGGAGGTTTAAGAGTTTATTTTTCTATTTTACCCCTAAAACCTTTCAAAATTACTAAAATATGCCAAAAAAAAATTAAACCTCCCTATAATCCTTTAAAATCAAACTTAAAACCCATTTTTGGCTTTTTTAACCATTGAACCTCCCTTTCCTTCGTCATCTTCAATTTCTTCTTCTTTAAAGATTTAGCAAAAATCAACTAAGAAAGACTTACAAGAATTTTCGCACTCTTTAATCAACTCAAGGTAACTTTTGTTAAATAGGCTTTTAAGTTATGATTTTTAGAAGTTTTAACATGTGCAAAGAAAATAGGAATTTAAGTTTTTCTTCTGATTTTGATATTGTTTAGGATAATTTAATAATCCTTCCAGCCTTTCTTTATTTCCTTTACATGCAAGTAAGTAAATAATTTATTTCAGTTTTCTTAACTTGCATATATGCAACCCTAATTAGTAAGTAATGGAAAATTAGGGATTTTGATTATTATAGCATGAAAATTTGTTACTGGAATAAAATTATTGTTGCTATGAGTTGAAGTATACATATCAATGTTAGCTTGTGATGAAATCTTGAGTTTAGTGGTGTAAATGATGAATTAGTTGATAAATTACTCCATTTATTTAAAAATTCAATGAAGAGCTAAAAAATAGCTTATATTCAAATAAAGCCTTAGGAGTTATTCCCTGGCCATACTTAAATATCATAATTAAATACTTCATAGAGGATTAATCTCTAGATATAACTGCTTAAGTATAGTTTTTTATTATAGCTATGGGAGTTATACTCTAAGGGTTTAAAATTGACTACTATAATCGATTATAACTAAGAGTAGTTGTCTCTAGATTACAACAATCACATATTATAGTTAATTATAATTTTCATTCATAATAATTAACTTTAGTAATCGAATATGCCTTTATATTTTCAACTTTATTTTATAAGAAGAATTGTATCTAATAATGCAAACATGTATAGGATATTATGAATGTAAATGAGTTATAAATGTGAATGTATGTATGATTAATGATGGAATCCTAATTGAGATGTATGATTATATGAAAATGTGAATAGGAGGAATGGATATACAAATATAGTAAAATGGTATTGAAATTGGTAACTACTTGTGAACAATTAAGACGTCCAAAGGAACAAGGTTGAATGATTAAGGATGAAGGGCGTCACAGGGTAATTTAATTCTATTCTTTTATTTATTTATTTATCCTTAATATTTAATATTATTGATAATTCCTAAGATATTAATTATTAGAATAAAGTATGATGAAGCATGGTTGAGGATGTATATGGTAAATTCTCAACTAGAAAGTTATTTTGTATAAAAGAGTATATGTTTTGATAAATAGGTTAGTGGTTTAATTCCTTTCTTTCTTTCTTTATTCTTATTAATCAATGCTATGAATTGTTATTAAGATTTTGATCATTGGATTAACTATAATGAAAAATAGTCGAAGATACATGTGATGAATCTCCCTAATTGGAAAGTTATTTTTAAACAAACAGGAATATGTTTTGATAATAGAATGGCAATTTAATCATTTTTAGTTTATTTATTTATTCAGTGTTAATCTATTAATGTTAAAAATGAAATTGCCTAATCTATTTTGAAATGATGTAATTGAAAATGGCTTGTAATATTTGATTTCAAGTATTATTATACAATTTTTCTTAAGATTATTTACTTATTGAGTCAATGACTCATTATTTTAGTTTTTTAATTTTTTTAGATATGCTTATTAAAGCTCCTCCACCTTTTTTAGCCGGCTAAAGCTGAAAATCTCTTTGAAGTTTTGTGATGTGCAAGTTAGAATTAAATAGTAGCTAGAAATGGTAGAGCCCTTGTATATGGTTTTGGATATGCATAAAAGTAAACTCTATTTGTAAATATTATGAATTTTTTTTATATAAAATGTATTATTTTCTAAAAACCTATGTGATGATACTAATTTTATGATTAACTTAGGCTAGTGAAAATCGAGAACGGATTCCATGTTAGTCATAGTTAGATGGATTGTGACAAATTTGGTCTTAGAATATGGTTTATGATTTTAGTAGAAAAAAAGCCCTAGGATATGATGATTAATATGCTATTACGGTTGTTTGATTGGGTGTTGGTTGAAAATGTATTAGTGGTATGTGTACGTCCAAGAACACATATCACCAATATCATTTTAATAGACCCTAGATTATTTTTAGAAGTAGTGGTAGAGGTTTTTTCATAGAATAGCTATTGGAGACATGTATGAAGATTAAACCTTTGGATATAATGTATTTGTATGTTAAACAATAGCTAGTTTTCTTAAGAATTTAGGAATGAATTCTTTGTAAGGGAGAGAACTATTACGCCTCTTAGAAAACT
Source organism: Sindora glabra (assembly GCA_020226215.1). NCBI lineage: Eukaryota > Viridiplantae > Streptophyta > Magnoliopsida > Fabales > Fabaceae > Sindora > Sindora glabra. The sequence continues at coordinate 43,287,505 of CM035227.1, read as the reverse complement.
AGGATATATTATTTTGATTTTTAATAATATTTTCATATACATGACAATTATTTATTTGTTGTGGATGTATTTAGGATAATTTTTATCTAAAGAAAATAGAATTCTATAATGAACATAAGAAGAATAAAATTAAATATGAGTTAATGTATAATTATATTTTAGCAAAGGTGTATGGATGTAATACCTTAGGGTAATGTTCAAAAGCTAATAAATTTCAATACATATCAATATTTATCTTATTTATTTAGTTAATATTTAGATTTAAATTTCTTTTCCTTTTTAAAAATTTTAAAATATTAAATAATATTGATAATAATATTTGAAATATATTTATTTATTTCTATATGGCCATAGATTAGTTTAAAATAATTTTTATAAGAAATTTCTTACAAGTTAAAAATATTTTAGTGATTCTCCCTATAAAAATTTATGAAAGAAATTGTTTGTATTATTGATAATTTATTTTTTGGGAATTGTGGAAAGTTTAAAAGAATTATTTTAGGATTTCAAATATATCTATATATATTGGGAAGGATAGAAAATAATTGAATTGAGATTTTTAAATAAAATTTGCTTTATGAAATTGAGTTTTTAAAATATATGAATGGTTAGATTATTTATAATTTGAAATAAACGGTTGAGATTTTCTAAAGGGAGTTAAGGTCATATGGGCGAGTAGTATAAAATAAAAACCTAAACTTTTTTTTTCATCGCCTCTCTCTCTTTTATATAGGGCACCTTCTTTCTTTACAAAAGTTGGTACTTTTTTCTCTCTTTGACCAACATCGCCTTTCCTTTTCTTCTTTATTTTTCCCAATCAGCTCTTTCTCTCTCTTTAAGGGTTTTTATGTACCAACCTTTTTCTCTTTCTTTTGATCATGGGCTTCTTTTGTATGTCACCATATTACCTTGCATTAAGGCCTCTAAGTAGGACCTCTTGGGCTGGCGAGTCCTCACAGGGTGAAAAGAGGAGCTACAACAGTAGTCTAATCGTGAGCTTAACATGGGATCTTTTGAAAAGCCATCATTCAGCCACCATGCTTGCTATAGATTGTAGTAATCTTCCTTGCCTTGCTTCATAGTCAACAACTAAGAGAGATAGAAGAGTAACCACCATTAATAGGGCATCTTGACCCTTTGCTTCTATCATGTTCCAGTGAGGTTGCATCGTTGATAACTGGCTGGCAATTCTTTCCGATAGTAGTTAGTCCTTCAATGTTTATGAAGATTAAAGGTAATTTCAAAAACCTTATTTTATAGTTCTTGAAATGAATGATGTTAGTTATGAAAATATGATTTTTGTGTTATTAAATACTAGGGTAGCATAGTTAAAGTGATCCTAAAGCATTATAATTTATTATTCAGGAAGATTCATGTATAATTTAAGAATCCCTATTTATGAAAATTATGGATTTATTAGTGATATTTCTAAAAATATGATATTTACATTATATAATGATATAATAAAATGATTAGGGTTTTCTTGGAGAATTATATTCTAATGTTTTAATTAAATAAGATTTAAATTAAAAGAAACCTTGAAAGATGTAATAATATGACTTAGGAAAATGGCTTGAGGTAAAGTTAAACCATTAAGCACTAAGTGTATAATATCCTATAATAAGATGATTAAAGTTTTCCTAGAGTAAAGAAAATAGGAAGGAAAGTGTATAGGTTTTACAAAATAACATGGCTAAAGCAATGTTGGAATATGAAGTTTTAATGCTTTAATAGTTTTATAGTTCATTCAGAAGAACCTTTATCTATAATAAACCCTTAAGCCTTAATGATTCTACGTATATGAGAAGTAATAATATTAAATAATAATATAAGGCAAATAAATACCATGCATAGCATTAAATTTGAAATATTTTATTTTATGTAGCTTCAAGTTGGGGATCTCTATATTATAATATATTTTTAGATTCTTATAACTAACTTAAGAGAAAATAATAGAGTTATAATACAATTATAATTAACTGTATATTATAGAGAATCTTTGATTCATGTATCAATTTTCAAGGTTGAGTAAGGTATGATTCGAGATTGTTAAATATAAATATATCAAAAATAGAACATGAAGTAGTGATCTTGGAAAGAAAATGAGTGATATCAATATTTATGGTTTTAATTTATTATTGTAAATTATGAAATAGGAACAAAGGGTAAAAAGATAAAATTGGATGTTTTGAAACTTCTAAAGGTGGATCAGCACTATCAAATGAGTATATATATCTCATCACAAAATAAGATAGATCAAATGTTGTGAATTGTATTTTTATTATTGATATTACAAATTTTATATCCATAAATATATATATATTAATATGTAAACCAGTACCATAGTATAAGTACAATTAGCTATTTGAAAGAATGTTAATTGATCAAAGTGTGCAATGGAAGTATGGTAATGGTGTTTCTAGTTATGGATGAATTATGATTAAATTTCAATGATATCATATGTTATGGCTATATAAGTGAACATGATAACATTGTTATATACTTATGCATATATTGTAGTGTGCTTGGTATTGTCCAGTGATAAATTAGTTCCTTTGCACTAAAGTTTTGTAAACAATTGTGATATGAGAGTTAAGCTCTCATGTATATTATCTATAATTCCTACCATGGATGGCATTGGAAATTATAAATTATGTTAGAGCAATGACATTAGAAATTAAAAACTATAATAGAGCGATGCTTTGAAAACTAGATGGAAATTCCTAGTGAATAGTTAAGAAAAATAGAGTATTAATGTGAAAATAAAAAAGCGGCTGCATATATATTTATTATAATTGGATGTATGATATGATGTGATATTGGAAACTATATATGATTGGATATTATTGTTAGTGTGATTGAGATATTTTATTTGTATTTAAGTCTTAATGGTTATTTGTGATTGTGATGCCTAGTCAAAATAGGTAATGTGTGATATGATAATAATATTATGAACTAGTGAATAATTGAGATTATTACGATTTGTCATAAGAAATATAAGGTCCAAGTTATATGCAGACAAACATTGAACTCGGGGCTTAGTTTTACTTATTTTAGGAATCTAGCAAATAAGTTTGTTATTATTTTCTAACTTAATATATGATTCATCCATGATTGTTATGTATGTATACATTTATATATTTAATTAATTTCTTACAAAATAGTGGTAGATATATACTCATTGAGTTCTTGTAACTCACTTTATTTTATTTTCAATGTTTTTAGGTTAAGAAAAATGCCTTTGAGCCTTGTTATATTTATGGAGAACTAAGACTGCCTTATTAAAGGATTTGATAATTGGGATTAGAATCAACATAAGAATAGATATTTGTTGATTCATGTGATATGTTGAATTGTTTGTATATGCATATATATTTTGAGTGTGTATAGTATTATGTGAATGATTGATACTATCGTATTTGGAATTAATACAAGTTTTGTATTTTAAAATGTATGGCCCTTAAAAAGTATCTAAAAATAAGACATATTCTATTTGTTTTTCTATAAAATTTAAAGTTAATTTTGAGACTCTTCAAAATTAGGATACTTTCATCAAATAGAATAAGAGAAATCAATGTTAGGGCTAGTAGAAACCAAGTATCGAGATCCACACTGATCATGATTAGGTTAGGTCATGCTAATAGAGGAGGTTTAGGAGCTTATTTTTCTTTTTTACCTTTCAAACCTTTTAAAATTATTAAAACACCTTTAAAAATATCAAACCTCATTATAACCCCTTAAAATCACACACAAAACCCATTTTTGGTTCTTCAATTACCAAACCTCATTCCCTTTATTCATGTTTAATTTCTTCTTCTTCAAAAATTTGGTAATAATTAGCCAAGAAAACTTAAGAGAGTATTCATACTCCTTAGTCAAATTAAGGTAACTCTTGTTCAACAAGCTTTTAAATTGTGAATTTTGAAAATTTTGACTTATGGAAGAAAAATAAGGATTTGAGTTCTTTTTCTAATTTTGATATTGTTTAGGATAATTAAACAATCCTTCTAGTCTCTCTTCATCTCCTCAAGCATATAAGTAGCAAGATAATTTACTTAAGTCTTCTTAATTTGTATAAATGCAATCCTAACTAGTATGTAGTGAAAAATTAGGGATTTTGATAATTATAACATGAAAACTTATTACTAGAATGAAATTATTATTGCTATGTGTTCAAATATGCATGTGCATGATAGATTGTGATGAAATTTTGAGTATAGTAGTGTAAATGATGAATTAGTTAATAAATTGGTCCATTTGTTGAGTAATTCAATGAAGAGCTAGAAAAAATCTAACTTATATTCAAATATCAAATATAACCTTAGTAGTTGTTTCTAACATGGCCGTATTTGAATATCATAATTGAATACTTTATAAAGGATTGGTTTTTAGAAATAACTATTCGATTATAGTATTCAATTATGTCTATGGGAGCTCTACTCTAAGAGCCGATAATCAATTATGGTTAAGAGTAATTGCCTCTGGATTACAATAATGGCATAATGTACTCAATTATAGTTTCTATAAATGTGTTTTAATCCTAATAATCAACTACAGTAATTGAATATGCCCTTTATATTTTTAACTTGATTTTATAAGTAGAATTAAATCCAATAATGCAAACATGTATAAGATATTATAAATGTAAATAGGTTATAAATATGAATAAGTGTATGATTGATGATAGAATCCCAATAAGGATGTATGATTATTTGAAAATGTGAATTGGAAGAATGGATATGGAAACATGGCAGAATGGTACTAAAATTGGTAATTATTTGTGAATGATAAGGTTCCAAGAGGAATAAGGTTAAGTTTGTAAATAGTTAAGATAAAAAGAGTCACAAGGTGATTTAACTTTTGTTCTATTATTTATTTATTTAACCTTGATATTTAATGTTATTAATTTTTCTTAAGATATTGATTCTTGAAATAAAGTATGATAAAGCATGGTTAAGGACGTGTATTGTAAACTTTTAACTGGGAGATAATTTTATAGGAAAGTATATGTTTTAATAAAGAAGTTGGTGGTTTAATTCCTTTCTTTCTTTATTTATTCTTATTCATCAATGCTATGGACTATTATTAAGATATTGATTGTTGAATTAATTATGATGAAACAAACTCGAAGATGCACATGATGAATTTCCCTAATTAAAAAGTTATTTATAAACAAACAAGAATATGTTTTGATAAGTAGAGTGGTAGTTTAATCATTTTTAGTTCATTTATTTACTCAGTGTTATGCTTTTAATATATATTAAGAATAAAATTATTTATTCTAGTTTGAATTGATGTGATTGGAAAAGGCTTGTGGTATATGATTTCAAGTATTAATGTGCAAACCTTTTTAAGTAGATTATATACTTAAAAAGTCAATAACTCATTATTTTAGTTGTTTAATTTTTTTTTAAAGATATGCCTATTGAAATTTCTCCACCTCCACTAGTTTCCTAAAGGTGAAAATCTCCTTAAAATGTTTATACAATATGTGTTGTTTTCTAGAAATTTATGTGATGATAATAATTTTAAAGTTAGCCTAAGTTGGTGAAAATCAAGAAATAAATTCCATACTAATCACAATCAAGTGGGTCGTGATGTTAACCTTGTTGACAACACAATTAAAAGATCTAAAATGAATCCATTTGGACTTGCTAAAAAAATATAATTTTAAACTTTTTTAATAAAAAATAAATAGTTATTCTTTTTAATTGACAATAATTACACATAAAAATTGTGAATCATATCTATTTTTTTATTCACATTCATTTTTATTTTGACTAATTCATATTAACTTTAGGATAAAAATAAATTATACCATTATTGATTAAGTCAAATAAAACTCATATCGAATTAACTTATGAATAATTATTTATTAATTTTTATTATAATTAGATACCCTTGTATTATACAAACTAATGTTATAAAATAAAAAAATTATTTTAAAATATCTTTATAATTCAACATAAAATTAAATAATTTTAAAATTATTTATCTTAAATAAACTATCATAATATTCTTTTATATATATATGATTTTGATTCTTACATAATAATAGATTAATTATAGAATATATTATTTAATAAGTCTAATATAATAACTAAAAGAAATCCAAATTTTTTTGAATATTTATAAGAAACAGAATTGTGCATATAAATTAATATTAACAAATTTAATGTAATATTAAAAAAAATCCAAAATTCATTAGGTATTTAATGATTAGACATATATCCAAACCATTAAATAGTGCATTTAATTTATATAGCACTCATTAAACAAATATCCAACATAGATATTGATATTTTTGCCATCCTATATGTACATTACTAAAATTGGAGATGAGTGGATTTATTTTAAGGTGTATTTAAAGAATTATAAAAAAATTAATAGAAATAATTGCATCTCAATTACTTTGAATTATGGCAAAAAAATTAAGCTAAATAAAAATATAAAATTATGCATATTTATAATCAAGTTAAATTACTTTTACACTCTCTATAATAAAAATATAAAATTATGCATATTTATAATTAAGTTAAATTACTTTTGCACTCCCTATTTTTTTACTCAATTTCTAATTAAGCCTCTACAATTTAAAAGTTTTGAATTAGTTTCTTACTCTTATTTTTCACTTCAAATTGAACATTTCTTGTCATTTTTCTACTTGATTTTGTTAGCAATTAGTGGATGTGAACAACGCTATTTTCATGCGGTTTGACTATTGTTAATGTAAAACTTCCATATAATTTATATTAGCACTTAAGTGGTAAATAACTTATAAAAAATTAGAATATCTGTGAAATTATTTTATATCTTTTAGGGAAATGATTGGTCCCTTGTCTCTTATTTCATAAATCATTAATTGATCATAACCTATATGGGCAAATTGCAAATAAAATCTAATAGGAAAAGGATAAAAAAATATCTAACTAGAAATGAAAAATAAGTATAAAAATCCACTTCAAAATTTCATATACACTTAAGCATGGCTTGGGTGGCCTGTTAAGCTCAACCCTTTCAGCCCAAAAATTTAGGGTTTGGGCCTAAAAAGTAAGTTCATGTAACAGGCTTCGAAACAATATAAGATGCAATCAACCTGATCTAACCGAATATAAAGAAATATATACTACAAACATATTTAATATATATTATATATAATAGTCATGGTTTATTAATTTTTAGAATAAAAATTAATTTCTTTAACACAACCAATAACTAATAATTATACATATTTAAACATCTTATTATTTCTTTAAAATGTATTTTATGAATAAAATTTTAATTACTTTTTAAAAATTTAATTATGAGTCAAAATATATAATTTTTTTTAAAAAAAAATCAATCCACAGGCTATGAAAAATAAAGTTCAGATGAGATCGGATCAATAATTTTTAAAAATAGTTAGCGTCGGCTTCGAATTTATACCAATACATAACTTACAAGATTAACTAAAAAATCCAATTCACTAACTTGAAACCGGTTATTGATCACATTTACCCTTAAACTGTGTAAAATTTTAAAAATAAGTCGAGTGAAATTATGAGTAAAATAGCAATTCAATCTTAAATTTATAAAATTTTCCTCTATTTAAACTCTTACAAAAGACAAGAAGTTTTTTTTTTTTTGGCAACATTCTAGAAACAAATTATTTTAGTCACAAAAAAGTAAAAGCAACTTTCTAAAGAAATCGCTTGATTAGTTGATTTCTTTTACATAAATTCTCCGCTAGAAAGAAGTGAACACAGTTACATGGAAAGTTGAAATGTGAAGAGCCCAAAGCGAAGACCCTATTTGCAAGCAAAACTCACCGTATATTTGCAGTGATAACTGAGAAAATCATTTTTCCCATATGGATATAGATTCCTCGGCTTTTAAATAAATTAATATTGTCAATCTAAAAAAATTTAATTTTTGTACATAAAATTATGTATTGTGTAAGTCAATTGTGCATTTTATCTGAAAAATTATATATAAGTACACAAGCTCATTTTATAAATTTGGCGACATTTTTTATTCTTTAAAAAATCCACTTCAAGGATGTAAAAGCAATGCGATTGCCGTTCTTGTTTTCGATTTTTTCTTTTACAGTATTCTAATTTTAAATTTAAAATGTTATTATGTGACTTGTCATTCTTTTTTTTCACAAAAATAACTTTCATATCAATTTATTGACTTGGAAAGAATAATAAAAATTTTTATAAAAATTTTCATATTAAATTTTTTATATTTATTAAATTGAACTTATGATATCCTTTAATTTATGTTCAAAACCTAGTTTTGAATCTCATTTTTAGTGTATATAGCATTATTGAAGTAAAATAATATTACAATTTTCTTTAAGAAAATTAAGGAGATAGATAATTATAAATTTAAAAATTATCTTTTTAATTAATTATTATTTATCAATTTCCAAGTACTTAATTTTCTTGTCAAAGAATGTGATATTCCACTTTAGAATAACATTTTGGTAAAACTCCTTAAGTGTTTAATATAAAATTCTCCAATCATATTTGACATGTGCATTAATTGTCTTATTTAAAAAATAATTAATATATTAATATTTATCATAATTATTAATAATTAAATAGAAGAATTATACACATAATAATATGATTGAAGAACTTTTTTGATAAGTTCCTACGGAGTTTTGTCCCCTACTTTATTTTCTAAAATGAAAATTTGCACTTTAAATAGGTCTTATCCAATATTGAGACAAATTTAGTTTACGAAATGAAAGGGTTATTTTTAAATATTGATTCGCCACATATTTTGGAATATTTATTGTAGTTATTTATGAGTATCGTGAAATAAAGGGTAAGTTTGTTTATTATTTCTAAAAATAAAAATTTATTTAGAAATTTACTTTTATAATTTGCTTTTAAAAATTATAACTCTAAATATGAAATTTAAAATAAAATACCAACTTTTAGATATTTTCATAATTTATTTCATAATTTTTATATTAATTTTATGATTAAATAAAATATTTTTTATTTATAATATCGAACACTTTTATTCTTTATTTTCCTTTAATCTTAAAATAATTTTTGAAAAAATAGTTTTAAAAAAATTAAGAATAACTTCTAAAAAAAATAAAAATACATCCAAATATAATTATAATTACTCTTAAACTATAGTGAACAAAGTGGAGATTTTGGTAGCACAATTTATGATTATGCTACCAATTTTTTTTATAATAAAAGTGGTAATCTACTTAATGCACATATATATAATCTTAGATTTAAATTTTAAACATAATAAGGAGTAAAGGTCGTAAAGTAATATTGAGTATTACTGCATTACTAAGATGCTAGTTATGCTTCTAATAGTGTTACTTTTTAGTTGTCAATGCAAAATTAAATTTACATGTGTAATTTTAACATTTTCACAATTATTGATGACTACAACAGATAAATATTATATTTTTCATTTCAAGTTGAATATGTTTAAGAATGTTTAATGGGCTGGGAATTTATTAGCTTTGTGTGAGTAAGACTAGAAAAGATTAGGTTAGATAATATATAAACTTAAATGGATTAGGTCCAGCAAGCCGCAAACCAAATAGACAAGACTTAGACTAATCCGTAAATTAAAAAAGGCCCGAATTTCTTATATATATAATAATTTAAATAATATTTGTGTTAAAAAAGATAATCTGTTAAATATTTTAACATCATAATCCAATATCAAACATAATCTAATTATAAAAAAACTAAACTCAATGACTCAAAATAATTAAAAATAATAAAAATAAAAGCAAATATTAAAATTAATAAACATAAAAATAAATTAAAAAACACAAAAATAAACTATAAAAATGAAATATTAGACATAAAATATAAAAAAATATAATAAATAATGAAAAATAAAATATAAAATTTTTTAAAAAATGTAGGTTGGCCCATAAATCAATTCGATCCATTCTAAAAATAGATTAAACCATCCTCTAATGAATTCATTACTAAACATATTCAATTTGTGTGAACTTTAATTTAGATCAAAGTTTAATCCAATTAGAATGGAAAGTTATTCTTAAGCATACTTATGGGGAAGAAAACTTTTGTGCAAATTAGATGGCAAACTTCAACTTATCTTTAGAATCAGGTACTCATCTGGTGAATCACCCTCGGCTTCAGATGGCTTTATTGGTCCTTGCTGATGCCTTAGGGGGTCTCTAAGACTCATGATGTAATTATTAGCTAGTTTATTTTTTCTTTTAGGCCTTATCCTATTATTTCACTAAAAAAAAGTTCAATCCAATTTGCTTATTAAATAATTGTGAAAGTGAGAAAGGAGATATGATTTTGTTTGAATTGGAAATATAAACTTTTATAAAAATTAAAAAATAAAAATTTTAAAAATATTTACAAACTAACCTAATTCATTCACATATTGATTTATATGAGTTATGAATAGGAGCGCAAGTAGGCCAGTAACCTATCAAAGGCTTACGGCTTAACCTACTTAAGACTTAATCTAACTTAACTTATTTATCTAAATAAGTTAGGTTAGGCTAATAAATTGCCCTATTTAGATAAATAAGTCATTTTTTTATTTAGGCTCAATCTATAAACTTATCAAGTCAGTCTATTTAGCTATAAATATATTTATAAATAATATAATATAATATAATATATTATACATATAAATAATATAAATATTTTAATACACACACACACACACACACACACACACACACATATATATATATATATATATATATATATATATATATATATATATATATATATATATATATATATGTATGTATATAAATCTAATTAGATCGTTAGATAATTTTGAATTTTAAGAAAGTTTTAATCTATCGATAAATATGAAAGCCTATCTATATAAAGAAACTTTTAAATAGGTTAACAGACTCAGTCAAATTTTTTTAACAAGTCAGGTTGAATCTAAATTTTGACCTTATATAAACTAACATGTTAAACCTAAATTTTAACTTTGTACAAGGTCATGTAACAGGGCAAGTTCAGGCCAATAATTTAAAAAGTAGGTCTAACTTATTTAGGATTAAAATTAAGTCGACCCAACCTATTTATATCCCTAACTGTGAATTAGCTTGAACTTAACATGTATTTAAATGAATTTCTATTTTCAAGGTTGGTAAAAATTTATGGATAAACAAGTTGGTACATAGCCCATGAAAGTTTTCACCTTCTTTGCATGAAAGTCATTCTTAAAAGAGTCCGTGATGCATTAATAACATTATATTCGAAACTCATTGCATTCTTTGAAAAGTCTAAAGATAAATTATGCATGAGATCAAAGTAAAAAGGAGGTTGATTGTATTTTACTAACCCCTTGGCACACTAAAAAAAATTTATTTTATTTTATTTTAATAAAAATAATTTTATTTTATTTTTAAATGAATTTTTTTGTTTGGAATAAATTATATAAAATATGATTCATTTCACTTTAAAAAAATTATTTTTCTTGGAAATTTATTAAAATTTATAGAATTCATTTAAAATATTTATATTTATAATATTATCCTTAAAAGTGAAATAGAGAAAATTCAGAAAGAGAGAGATATGACTATTAATAATTTAAAAAATTAAGGATAAAATTATCCAATAAAAATATTATACTTGACATGAAATAAATTTTTATTAAATTTTATTCAGTTTCATGGAATTTTAAAATTTTAAAATAAAATAAAATTTAAAAAATTTAAATTCAAATATAATTTTTTTGGTTAAATTTATTTCAAAATAAAATGAATTCTAATTTTAAAATGTGTGAAATTAGGGGTAAACAAAAGGGAGTTGCAAGATTGAGCTCACTCATCGAAAGTGATTGATTTAAGAAGAGAAAATATTAGTCCTCAATAATTAGTCATTTTTGCACGACCCCAATTGCATGGATGGCATGTGTGAAAATCTTTAGCTCATTTCGTGTGAAATGGGCCAAGACTTGAGCAGTTCACCACTTTTTTTTGGGCCGGGTTACAATGCTCTGGATTTTTTTTGGAGCAACTCACCTCAATTTATTGTCTTAATAGTAGCCATTGGATAAGAAGGCAATGAAATGAAATTTGCTTTGGATGGTGAAATGTTATTATCTGCAAAATGACACGAACGAGGAATAAAATAGACTTGAATCTTAGCATTTTCAAACCTCAAAATATTGTAATTTAAAATGTATTCCACTTTCCAATTTTCTCTTTATATTTTCACCCCACAGAAAAGTATTTCTACAACAAAGTACTTTAGTCGAAAAAATTGTTTTGGATTACTTTTTATATTAGTCATGTATTTTTATACAGAAAATAATATAATCTTATTATTATACATAATTTTAAAAGTATCAAACTACATATTTAACCCCAATAAATAAGCTTTCAATTTGAGATTTTATAAATTGTCTAATTTAATTTACTTAATAATATAAAAATTTATTTGCACCTTTGTTGAAACAAAAAAAGTGAAATAGTACTAACAAGAGGGTGATTAAGTAATGTGATACTTGTTTCAATAAAAAAAATCAACAGATTGAAAAAGATATTTTAAACCAATTGAATGATTTTTTAAATTTGAAAAATATTCTAACTAATAGGAGAAGGAATTTTTCTAGTGCCACTTCCTTATTGATATTTTCGTATTATTTCTATTTGCATTTTAACAAATAGAATATTTTAACATCATAGAGAAGTGGTACTAAAATTTAGGTGGTGTCAAAAATATTTGTAATTCTATCATAATTTTGAGGCTTCTATAATACTACTAGTATTTTATTTTGACAAGCATGAAGTTTTGACATCATAACCGAGTCAATATTAAAATTTAGGTTTTGTTTTCCTTACTTGTCTAAATGTAAGATATAATAGTACTAAAATTCTTAATACTAGAATATGACTAGAAGTATTTCTAACTCAAAAATATTTCAAGTCCTATTATAACTTTCACTTATCTTTTAATAGGTAAAATATTTTGACATTATAACCGAGTGGATACTAAAATTTAATAATTATTATTTACAAGTAATTAAAAATTAAATCTAAAAAGTTGTTTTCTTTAAATTATTTTTCTTTTTAATATGGATAAAACTTAAATAATTTTTTTTTAAGTATTTAAGTGTCCATCACAAATTTTTTTAGTCAAGTTACAATATGTGCATTAATTACTCCATCTAAAGAAAATAATTACAAAATTAATAGTTATTGTAATATGTTAAGAAATTTTACCTAAATTTTATCCTTTTAAAATTCCACACTTCATTTCATGATTTTATTTTTAATTAAATATTATACGTTCTTTTATATTATATATTATATAATTACATATTGTTTATCTTTGTCTGTTTGTTTATTCATTTCACTCTTAATATCTATCTTAAAACTTCTAATAATAAGCTTTTTGTATCATAAATTTTAGCAGAAATGACTAAATTGATGTAAAAAAAATTGGACACATTAACGTCCAATTGTTAACATGTGCGGATTATTAATAGGATTTAATAGAAAAGTGACTAAAACTATTCCATTAAAATATATATATATATATATATATATATATATATATATATATATATATATATTTGAAGATTTAATTTTAAAATTTTAAACTAAAAAGTCTAATTAAAAGTTAAATAAAATTATAAAGATTTATAGAATAACGATAATAATGTTAATAGTTTAAAATTAACATATTCAGAATAATAAGTAATAGAATAATGAAAATTATTTAGTCATCATACTAAACGCATGCTCAGATTTTGACGCGGTTGACGGCATAACATTTGTCTGATTTAGTATCAGTAAGTTACTGGGTAAAATTCCAAAATTTGGAGTACCTTATAACAAAATCAATATCAAATGAGGAAGCTCCAATTCATTTGCTTTAGGCCGGCATGTGTCAGTTTTCCATTTGCTCTCAAAATTAGGTTGAGTTGCCCTCGAAGGTTGGTAGGGCATTGTAGTTTGGTTCAATTTTCCATTTTAGCGTTTCGTTTGCAATTTCCAAAAAAATTACTTTATATGATCTTTATTATTTATCAAATTTCTTATTTATTTTTACATATTATTTTAAAATTATAATAAAGTATTAAATATTTTTTCTAATTTTATTTTTATTAATAAATATTTTATTATTCTATACTTTCAATTCATTTGTATTTATTTCATCATATTTTTTAATTTTTAACTATCTTAAACATTGAATATAAATGATATTCTTAAAAAAATTAATTAAGAATAAATTAATTTAATTATTTTTTAATATATATAAAATTAATTAATTTTAATAAATAAAAAAAAGAAAATAAGCAGCGATTCTGCCTCAATTATTATTTTTTTGGGTTGAAGTTTGAGGTGTTAGATGTCACTATTCTCAAGGACTATCCGTTCGTTCGTTCAAACTGGTGACCAATGACCTTGTAGGATTCAGCAGATTGTTTTGCTGTGGTTTACACAAACAAAGAAATGACAGGCACCACTAAAAATTATTAATCTAGCAACATTTTGAGGTTTCAACGAGGAGACTTGCAAGAGAGGAAATAGAGAGGAAAGGAAGTGAGCTTCCTGATTGTGTTATTTAAATGTCTTAAGAAAAACTGATATTTGTAAGGTACTGGGAAAGAGACGTTAGAGAATCTGAACGTTGGAATAAATTGTATCGAAAATGTTCGAGAAAAATTAGATATTCAACATCTAATCAAGCCTCACATATTATTCACGGTATGAATAAATTCAATTTTTATATTTGGTATAGTTGAATTTATATATATGGACTCTCACTTATTTTACGTGTAAATAATTCAAGTATAGAATTTTCCCCCAGTTATTTTTCCTTCTCTTGCCCTAGTTAAACGTCCCTTCACCAATAGTAGTGAATAGTTGGACAAATTGAGCACTCTTACTAACCATAGTGCTTATAAATGAATCAAGTATGGAGTTCAATTGGTGCATGTGAACTCCTACTTATTTTACTTGTAAATAATTTAAGTGTGGAATTCTCTTCCCATCTTTTGCTTTTTCCTTATTTCGAATAAGCACTCATCCACTAATAATAGTGTGTGGCCTTATGTAATATATGCAAGTATGTACAAATCCAATTTTTATATTTAGTTTAGTTAAACTTATTCATGTAAACTCCCACTTATTTTGCTTATAAATAATTCAAAGTGTGGAATTTTTTTCATGTTGTTTCCTCTTCATTAAGCACCTCCTCATTAATAATAATAGATACTTTGATGGAAAATATTTGAATAAAAAATGACTCTTCCCAAATATTTAAGTAGAAAGGAAAGATAAATTCAAACGAAAACTTCTATACATATGAGCCCTTTAAAGTGACTTAAACCAAGTAATGCAAGATTTGTAGTAACGAGAGTCATTTGGTTTGTATAGAAAATAATCTTTTATAAAAAAATTAAATTTTTTAAAAATAATTTTTTATATAAATTTTTTGAGAAGTACTTAAAGTTATTTGATTGATATATAAAAAAATGACATTTTGAGAAAAATAACTTTTTATGATTTGTTTGATTCAACTTTGAATATATTAGAAAATGTTAATAAAATAACTATTATATCCCTAATATTATTATAAAATAAAGTAATAAATTTTAATTATTTTTAATTAAATTTAATGAATATAATTTTATCATTATATTTATAAATAATATGAAAAATAAAACTTACTTAGAATTGAGGCAAGTAAGTAACTTTTCATGTTTGGTAGAAAATAAGATTTTTAAATTTTTTTTTTAAATTTGTAAAATAATAATCAATTAAATAATTTATTTATTTTTTACTTTCGAAAAATAAAATTTTTTATACTATTGAATTAAATTACTTATAAAAATCACTTCAAGACCAGACAACATCTACCAATTTGCATATTTAAAGGATATTTTAGAGGGAATGAGAAGCTGGTTAGTTATTCCCAATTCTTTTTCTTTAGGTGCGAAGTGACCGCATCTATGCTTCTTCTCAAGAAAGTCGTAATGATTTCTTCGGTGCATGAGCTGTCTGCCCCTTGCTAACCCCCTAAACAACAAAAGCAGTTTGGGAAATACATGCAATAGATATTTAATGCGAATTAAATATGACAAACGTCATAATGGAAACGCTTTCACTGTTTAATATAAATTAACAAAATCATTAATTTTTTTTTTGGGAGTGATATTAAGATAGCAATAATTGTGATTTCTGAAACAGCTAAAACTGATATTTGGTGGCAATGACTGGTGAATTTGAGAGATATATACTTGATGGCAATATATACACTATGGGGGGATCTACTCATTTAGATAAACATAATTGAGCAATATCACTTGGAAGACTTTTAATTGATATTTATGATTCTATTTCTATCAATTAGATCCCTTAGATATAAAATAATAGTATCTAAGCATATCAATTTCTTCCGACTTCAACCTTTATAAATGATATAAAAAAATAGTACTTTTGAACAACTTGTGTTATCATTGTTCTTAGGAAAAATCCATTTTCTAGGAAGAAAAACAGTTCTAAGGTTAAATGTAGTTTGCTCAAAGCTTAACAACGAAAAACATTGTTTGGGATGTTTTTATTACATTCTGTCATATTTTATACAATTAATTGTTCTCAAAATTATCATCAATCCTATATATATATATATATATATATTCATTTGAATATTAACAAAGAACACGTACAATATAAAAATTAAACATTTGTTTTAATTTTTGTGTGCGCACAAGCACGCATACCTGCAAAGTGAGGAGGAGGGGAAGGATAATTGGGTGGTAGTTAGGAAAGTATGGCAATAAATGAGGATATAGGTCCCTTTCGTACAAGCAATAAGTAAATTAATGGATAATAGATAATAAGTTAGTTGATAGTTTATAAATTTATAAATAATTAAATATATTAAAAGTATTTCATAAAAATTAGTTAAAAAATATAAAATAATATAAAAATATATGTTAATATAAATAAATATATAAGTTAAATTAATTTATATTTATTTTGAGATTAAATTATATTAATGTGATAAATATTTAAAATAAAAATATAATTATTTAAAATTTAATTAATTATGATTATGATATTATATATTTATATATTTTTTATTTTATTGTTCAAAATAATAATATAATAATTTAATTTATGAGGATATGCTAAATATTTATTTTTTTAATTATGATCTAGGCTATTATTTAATTAAAAAAAGAAGAACAAATTTGAAAAAAATTGAAAAGCTACAAATTTATAAATTATAAACTAATTTATCAGAGCTTATATTTTCAAATGATTTAGTGTGCTAAATACCAGCAGAAATTAATTTATAATTTATTGAATAAGTAAATAAATTTAAAATAACTTAATTATTATGCAAAAGACACTTATATATAAACTCATAATTAATGATGAAAACTGGATATCAAGTTGCTAGGCATCATACATAACAGTGCCATGTTAATTAAGCAACATTTTCTTTGCAAATTGCAATTTATAGCAAATTTTTTCTTTGGCAAACGCTAATTAAATCTTAATTCAGAAAGAGTATCAATGTAAAACAAACTTATTGTGGTTGAATGCTTCGAGGAAAAAAAGAGTGAAAAGAGATGATAGGTGAAAATTCCCCTTAAATTTGCATCGTTTATATTTGGATGGATCTATTTACACATCCAAGTAATTAAGATAACGCATGTATTAATATATGGAAAATGACTGGGGCAATTACTTTCAAACGCAAAATTTATTATATCAAAATTAATTATTTTAAATTGAAATTAATTTAAAAATTCTGCAAAAGGTTATTCAAACATGTGCTTCACATCTCTCAAGATAACTGTGCATATTACCATATGTGTGACAAGGGCGGTGCATGTAAGTCACCTGAAATTATTATTAACATTAGGGACAATGTGTAACAGTTGGGAGAGATTTCGGTATATTGATTGCATTGGTATACTATTAATTAATATATTATTAAATTTAATAATTAAAATTTATTCATTATTTATAATATTACACACATGAATAAAGTTTAATAATTTAAATTAATATTGCATTTGTGCAACAATATGCTATAGTCATCACCATCAAAATTTGTTGTACTTGTATGGACGGAGAATAGCTCTCCCATGTCACGTGTGCTTAGAGTTGGACTTTTACTCCTCTTTAGTTAGATACTTACAAAATTTTACATTTTAAAAATACAGATTTTTTTATAAATAAAATTTTTAGGAATTTAATTCATTAGAATGTAATATTTTTGTATTTAGTTCAATGCAAATATTTCTAGGAATAGTTTCTTAAACTCTTAAATGGTTTATATTTCTATATTTAGTTCAGACTTTATATTCTTGAAAATTTTATTAATTCTTTGAAAAATATCCTTATCAAAATTTTTACAATAAATTATAATAAATTATAATTTTAATTAAAAATATATAAATAATTAATACATTTTAGAACTTAATATAAAAAATACAATTACATGGATTACGTATTTAGAATTTTATTTTAAAATTTTAAATCATTAAAAATTATAAAAAATAATTATAAGTACCTTTTCATTATAAAAGCATGAACTACACATTTAAAATTTTATTTTTTATTTTTTAAATTATTATAAATTAGAAAAAATAACTATAAATGCTTTTTCATTATAGTTACATGAGCTGAGCATTTAAAATTTTGTTTTTTTTATTTTTAAATTATCGTGACATTGATTGAGCCCAATTTTAGAAATTGTGACAATATAACACTAAAAAAATTTAAAAAAATGTACAATGTAGATATCTTCATTTAACAAACTTTACTTTATTTTGAAATTTTGAGTCTATGCACATAAATGAATGAATTTGTTGCTATATATATTTAGGTATTCAACACTATATAATTTTAACTATAGCCCAATTAGAAGTGGAGGAAGAACAAGTAAAGAATGATGATATCTCTAGTTACATCATAAAAATTAAAATAAAATGAACGAGGCTAAAAAAAATTAGGGGTAGTTTTATTTTTTTATTTTAGCACCAACATTCTCGTCTTATAAGAATTTAAAATATTCTTAAAAATATTACATTTTTAGATAATTTTTTAAAATTTTAAACTAAATATAAAAATATAATATTTTTATAAAATATTTTTAGGAATGTGATAAACATTCTACAAACCAAATGCTCTTGAGTTCTTACCAGACTTTGGATCGATATCTATTATTTTTTTTAAATTATTAGCAAAAGAAACATATATAATAAAAAATTATAAAATTGTTGAATTTAATTTATTATAATTATTTTATAATTTATAATTATATATTCAAATTTACAAATAATGAATTTTCAAAATATATTATAATAATTAAATATAAAATATATAATTAAACAAATTAATTAAATATAGAACTAGATCTTTGAATTATTTAAAATATATTTATAGTAAAAAGAAATATTTTATTTATATCTGTAAAATTTAGTGATATTAATATCTAAATTATAAATAATATAAGTGAATAAAAAAAGAAAAGAAAACATGTAATGTAATAGAAACAATGTTTGAGCTGTATAGTTTTAACGATATTTTAATTGGTGTTTATTTAATTGAAAATATAGTATTTAAAAATTGAAATCAAGAAAATATTGATAAATTTTGAATAAATAATTTTTCTTATAATTTTTGAGTTTTTTTAAAATAGTATATGTAATTAGATAATGTGATAAATACTTTTTTATATTAAATTCTTAACTTTTTTAAAATATTTTGCAATCTAATTGAGTATACATGTTATATTTACACCATTTAGTAATATTAGTATCAAAATTCTAAATAATAGTAATGGAATTAAAATAGACAAAAAGAAAAATATGTAATCGAACAAATTAAAAAAAAGAGAAATAATAAGTGAGCTAAAAATTAATATAAAAGTTGAAAAAGAATATATAGTTAAGTAATTCAATTGAATTAAATCTTAAGTATATTTTAAATAAAAATGGAATATATCATGTCTAATATATACTTCTTAGTAATATTAGATTTTGAGCTATAAATAGTAGAATTGAAAATGAAAAAAGAAGAAGATAAATATAAAATAAAGAAAATAAAAAAAGGACATGACTTTATTGCTATGTAATGTAAGAGTTTAAAATCAATTATGTATTTAAATAATTTAGTTAAATTAAAATTTTAATTCATATAAAATATTATTATAATAAATATGAAATATATTTATCATATCCATACTATTTAGTCATATTAGCACTTAACTTGTAAATATTAAGAGTAAATATAAAATGATATGTTGTAAACATAATAAAAGGAAGTGAAATAATGTGTAATTGTAAAGCCTTAACAAACTCTTAATTGATGTATATTTAATTTAAAATAAAATACTTATAAATTAGTACTAAAAAATCTTGAAAAAATTTAAATAAACAAATTTGATTTTAATTTTAGAATATTTTCATTATATAATAAAATATGTAATTAATTATTATGATCAATATTATCTATATTAAATTTGTAACTTATTTAGAATATTTTCATAATAAAAATAAGTCTAACATGTGCTATATGTAACTTTTTTTTATAAAATTAGTATCTAAAGTGTAAATAATAACTCCAGATTGAAAAAAAAAAGTATAGTGAAACAAATAAAATAAAGAGGAAAATGAGTGAGTTGCAAAGAAATATAAAAGATAAAAATTTAATAATTAATTAGTTTATTTAATTTAATAAAAAAATTTAAATTATTTAAAAAATTTATAATAAAAATAAAATATATCATGTGGTGCATATATTTCATAATTATATTAGCATTTAAATTGTAAACAACAATATTAAACATAGAAAAAAGGAAAAACATGCTATGAAGCAAATAGAACGCAGAAAATAATGAGTATACTATAAAGTAATATAATTATTAAATAATATAATATATAGTTAAATAATTCAATTATATTATATTATTTAACTTTTTAAAATTTTTTAACAAAAATAAAACATATCATTATGTACATATATTTTTTTAGTCATATTAAGGTTTGAACTATAAAAAAAGGAGTGCATGTGAAAAAGAAAATAAAAGAAATACAATGGAGAAAATAAAAATAAAAGGATCAATGAGAGCATTGTAAAGTAATGTAAGAATGAAAAATAGAATATACAATTAAATAATTCAGTTAAAGAAAATTTTAACTTATTTAAAATACTTTTATAATGAAAAAAAATATATAATGCTATATCTATATTACTTAGTAATATTAATATCTAAGTTATAAATATTAAGAGTGAATATAAAAATATACAATATTAGATACGAAAACAATGCATGAGTCATAAAGCTTGATAAAATTTCAATTAATGTATATTTAATTTTAAATGTAACACTTAAAATTTGATATTAAAAAATATTGATGAATTATAAATAATTAAATTTAAATTGCATATATTTTATTAAATGATAGAAATAGAATATATAATTAACTATTTCAATTAATATTTTCTATATTAAAGTTTTAACTTATTTAGAATAAATTGAGAATAAAATTAGATATATCAAATTATATATATATACATACTATTTTTAACATTATTGTCTAAATTGTAAAAAACAGTAGTGAACATGATAAAAGAAAAAAGTGCAACAAAGAATATAAAAAAAATAGAGGTAATGTAAAAATTATAAAATAATAAAAGAGTTAATAATGAAATATATAGAAAAATAATTTAATTTAATTAAATATTTTAACTAATTTAAATGATTTCTATAATAGAAATAAAATATATACTTATTAGTGAATTAATATCTAAGTTGTAAATAATAGAAGTAAATATAAAAGAAAGTGGAAAAAAATATGCCATGAAATAAATTAAAAAAGAGGTATAATATATAGTTGTAAAATAATATAGAAATTAAAATAGAATAAATTATTAAGTAATTTAATTAAATTAAAAAAATAACTTATATAAAATAATTTTATAATTAAAATAAATTATATCGTGTATCTATATTATTAAGTGACAGTGACATTTGAGCTACAAATAAACATGTGTAAATTTGAAAAAATATAATAAATTAGATTAAAAAGGATATAGTATGTATATAATTTAATGGAGTAATAGGAATAAAAAAAGAGAAATTATGTAATATTTTGAAATTAATAAAAATATTAAGTATAATTTAATTAAATCAAATCTTTAACTTATTAAAATATTTTATAGTAAAAATAAAATATATTATATTATATTTATACTACTCAATAATATTGACATTAAAGGAGTAATTAATAGGAATGAATATAAAAAAATGTAATAAAATAGATAAAAAAATATGTGCACAATATAATGGAGTAATGATGTAAATAAAAAGAAGAAAAATTATGTAAGAATTTAAAAGGAAGTGTAAATATTGAATTATAAAAAATTCAAATGATATAAGGAATTAAAATGAAAAAAAAAAGCATATGTACGGGAAAACATGAAAAGGAAAGCAGCACTAATCCAAAACAGATAGTTAAAAAAAAAAAAGGAGAATCAAAATCTTGTTTTAATTGTTTAATTAGATTAGATCAGATTTTAGCCCGTGCTTTACATTGGATATTGCAATGCTTTTATGAAAAATATACTTTGAAATAATTTTATAAACATGATCATTCATTTTGATAATTTTGAAAAGAAAAAAATTCATTAGTCATGCAAACAACAGTACTTTGCATTCAACTAATTAATTTTCCTTTTGCCTTCGTATAAAAGGCCTAAAATCCAACATACTTGTTGGATGGAAAGATGTAAGTTGTGGTCTAAAGTTCACCCGAAAACATTAACAACATTCCAAAGTGCAGAGTTCACATATGCAAAGACAATATAACCAATAGTTGTACAATTCTGCAAGCAAGTAGAAAAATAGGTTCAATAAAAGCCAGCCTAGGATGCTTGAATTCAGTGTAGGAATGTTTGGTTGGGGCTGCAGAAGTGTATGCCAAAATAAGATTCGCATATTTTATCATAATAGCAAGTCTAGACAGTATTTTTGACAACCTTTTGATGCAAACAGGTTAATATTTCAAAGATTTAGTTCCACGATAAGGAACTCAGGCTCTTGTAAAAGTTTATATATAAGGTTGATCATATAAATAAATTGATGTGTGCGCACAAGATGACTTGAAATAAGCATAATTCATGAGTTGTCCCGTTACCTTCTAGGTTATCAATGGTTCTTTGCCAACATTTTCATAAGTCATTAACAAATCAATCATTAACAAACCTTTGCAACAAAAAAAAAAAAACTGAAAATAGTGATACTTCTCACCTCTCTAATTATCTAATTTTATCGATTATCTCAAAAAATTATATCTTAGTGCAATTTTAAGAATTATGTCTATGCAGATATATTTTTATTTTCAATGAATTGATTAGTTCTAGTTTTATATCATTGAAAGCCAACTTTGACAGAAATCTAATTTTGTTGTCCTAATGTAGGAGCTAACGCGAATGGCAAGTTGCGAGAATTCCTATAGCAATGGGCGCAATCATGGATGACAGAACAGTGGCCGCGACAAGGTCATATTTTGTCTTCATAGGACAATTTTTGTATCCAACATTCTGAGCTTCCCGTTTGGTTTGCCGGAGCCGAGAAATTGGCACCCGAACACATGCCATTAGAGGCGAGTAATATAGTGGTTAGGGTTACTCTTTTGTTTTCCACTTTGAATCAAAATGTAAGGGTCAATTTTTACATTAATCGAGAAGTGCACTGTGTTTTACCATTTATGATACTTCATCTCTTGCTGATTTTGATAAATTATTATTGATTTATAGAGATGGAAATTAGTTAGACCATTTATCAAGAATTACGATCTAATTTACTTTCTATCTAATTTAATTTAATTTATTTATCTAAATACATTAGGCTAATAAGCTAGGATCAATAAATAGGATTATTTAGATAAATAAATTGGGTCTATTATTTATAGGTTCAATTTGTAAGTTTATCAAACTGATTTATTTAATAATTAATATATTTATATGTAATATAATATAACTATATACATTTATAAAATATATTCATATAATATATATTTATAATACTAATATAATTTTAATACATATAATTATAAATATAGACCTAATTATATCATTAATTTGTGTTTGGTATTGATTCCTTGAAAGCCTTTGCCTATTAGTAAATTTGAAGATTTATTTATATAAATAAATTTTTAAATAAATTAACAAATTAAGTTAAACTTTTTAAATAAGTTAGATTAAACTTTAAATTCGGCCTTATGCAGGTTAATAAATTAGGTTTGGTCAATAATTTATAAAATAAATTTAACCTATTTAAAATAAAATTTAACTCGATTTAATCTACTTTCACTTTCATTAGTGTGTGATAAATTTTGGACTTTTGTTGTCTGTGAATGCAAGTGAGCCAATTAAGATTACTTTGAATTGAGAATTAACCATGAATTGAGAATTGAATATTTCTATTTCATGATTTAGGATTACTTTGAATGAGGAATAAAATTTGCTTGCAATTTATATGATTGAATTTCTGATATCTCTTTAATTTACTGAATATTACCAAAGAATTCAGTCTCATTTGCCGCCAATTTTGAGGAAATAACAAGACCCTGTTAGTTTACATATCAAGTTGTGGTTTTGGTTTTCCAATTTTTCTTTTTGTGTTCAGGTTGTTAAGGATTCGAACGTAAATGGCGACTGTAAGTGAATATACTTGGTTAGCTATTGATGAATGATCAATTATTTCTCTGGCACCCTTATTTGCAACACCATCATTCTGGGGTGTAGTGTTGTTGTCATATATGACTTTTCCACTTTCATATGCAAGTTTGGTGTTGTGATAGTATTCACCTATGACAAATTATTAGTACTGAGTTTTAATTATCCCCACATGTATGATTATGAATTATGTTATGTTGAATCTTTTGATTGGATTTTACTTTGATAGTTATTTTAGTAGATAATTAATAAATTTAATTTTTTAAAATTAAATTTATGGTCAATCTTTTGTTTAGGTTGATAATTGTTTTTAGCAAGTAATTAATAATTTTTTTGGAATTAAATACATGGTCAATAAGATTGATAGCTATCTTGGTAGATAATGAATAAATTTAATTTTTTGGAATTAAATTCATCGAGAACCTTTTAATTGGATTGATAGTTAATTTACTCGATAATTAATAATTCATAATTTATGATGCAAGAAAATTCATAATAAAATCTAATATTAATATTTTTGACGTAGAGATAA
The DNA here is from genome assembly GCA_020226215.1 of Sindora glabra. Taxonomy (NCBI): domain Eukaryota; kingdom Viridiplantae; phylum Streptophyta; class Magnoliopsida; order Fabales; family Fabaceae; genus Sindora; species Sindora glabra. The sequence continues at coordinate 43,262,279 of CM035227.1, read as the reverse complement.
TAATTATGTATGTGTGAATACATACATATATATACATATATTGTTGATATTGGGATATTGGTCATAGTATTTAATATTTAATGAGATTTTCTTTTACTCTTCCATCATGCTTTTGAAATGGGAAAAGAAGAATATAAATATATATTAATTATTTTATAAGGAAATTTTGTATATTTGTGGAAAATTTCAACCTGTGATATTATGTTGTTAATTAATATGTGATTTTATTATAAGAGTGCTGCGACAAAGTGTTCCAAAATTAATGTGCCGAAACACTTGGCATATTGAATCAACAAGACAGTTAACATAGAGAAAGTCTTTATACATTACATGGCTTTTATAAAGAATTGCCAAATAATTTGGTACAAATTTTTAAAAATAACTTTTTCAGGAGATTTACCATTTCCTTTATTATGATTGGCTTCATGTTTTGTGTGTGTGTGTGTGTGTATATATATAGGAATCCTAAGAATTTGGAATATATTTTATATTTACAGAAATGTGAATTTTAGTGTGAATAAAAAAAGAGAGAATTTATTCCTTGATATGGGATGGTAGGTAAATTTTCCTTTAAACTTTAAAAGGATATACCCATGCGTTGATTCATGATTACTTTATGAATAATGGAGAAAGAATTATATAAATAAAAAATATGATCAATTAACTATTTTCATGAGAAAGACTTATCAATTGGTGTGAATTCCTCATGTATGATTTTATTCCCATGAGATAAATGGTTTTATGCCATAATTTTGTGAGTATTCCAATTATTTTGGATCATATTTATTGAAGTCTAATTTTAGTCTATATAAATAAAAAATACTACTCTTTTTTATTTTGAGTTATAGAGGATAAAAACCTCAATTTAATTGAAATTATGGGAATGTTTATCCTAAGTTATCTGAATGAGCAATTTAATATGAATAAAGGAAAAATATGAAAAACTTCTCACTTATGTTTAGAATATCTTTGTGAGAGAGGCCTAATTATTTTTATAATAATTCCATATTTATTGAGAATATGATTTGTGGTGTATATAATATAAAGGAACCAATTTTTTTTAGTTAGCACCTAATTTAAATATTTGAATTTGTAGGGCTGTTTATCTAACATTTATTGTTGAGTATAAAAAAATTTGAGGATATTTTTTCCTATAATTACGAAATTATTGAATTATTTGTTATTTGTGGATTTATAAAAATATTAACTTATGAATATGTTCCACAAATAAAATACATGTGTTTTTCAAATGCTTCAATTATGAATATGTTAGATTCACAATATAAATTTTCGTAAAATTTTTGTGAATGAAAAGGCTTGTTTTAAAGTGAGTTATAAGAAACATGATAATTATACTTGTGATATGAAGGCATTTATTTTTTATTTTATGAGCTTGAGTTGCTTTAAAAATTATTAAAAGAACTCTTATTTCCAAGAGGAGCATTTTACTTCTTGTAACTAATTTATGTAATTTTTGTGTGTACCATTTTACATAGTATGTGCTATGTTTCCTTAGCTTCAAAATGGAAGATTTTGATTATGAAAATGAAAGACTTTAAAATATGATGAGTATTGTTACAAGAACATATGTGTTGAAAAACTTCTTAGAAAGTTTGGATATCATAGGATGACGCCTGATTATTATTTATTTAATAAAAGTTAAGTATTTATATTACTTAATTTGATTGAGCTCAGATTATTTTCTAATGTAATTATTAAATTTTTTTGAGATAGAATATAACATATTTTATATAAATTGAGCAATAATAAATTATTAGAATTCATTAACTTTATTAATGGATTTGGCAAGGTATCATGATTAATAATATGTCATGTAACAAATTTCCTGTTGTATCAAATACACGTGGATGACAATTGAATCTTTGATTCAAATGAGACAAATATAGTAACATATTTATGTTTATCATTAATGGTGATATAAGAATTTGAAAATTTTTCAAGAAAATTATATTATCAATTATTGTTAATTTCATCATTTGTTAATATTTGTGACTTAATTTAAAGATGGTTAGAAATGAGATTGAGTGGTTAATAAACCTCTTAATAAATATATCGTGGGCAATGAAATCCCTAATACCTTTAATACGTGTGTTGTAGTTGTCCTAAGTGACAATAACCATTATAAAGAATAAAATTTTCAATTGTGAAAATAAAATATTCAATTGGAAAAATATATTATAAAATAATTGATCAATCAATAATATATTATTTCCTTTGAAATGAATTAGCCAATTCATTTTTGAAAAAGAAACAAAAAAATAAATAAATGTATAGGGGAATGGTACATATTAATGGTAGCCCAACTTATGTGATTGGTGATCTTATGAAATAGGTTCATATGGGTAATAACAACTCATTATTAGTTTTGATAGCACTAAAATTAATTTTAAGTCCTTTCCATAATGTGTAATCAGTGTTAAACTACAAGCTACAAGTGAGAATGAGGGTAAGCTCTTTATAAATTTCATAACCCTTATGAGTGATATATTTAATTATAGTATACACTTGATAGATTCACTTTAATAAGTGTGAAGTAGGGCTATTCTTATGAGATTCAAGCAAGATTTTTAGAGCACTCATGAACTTTCAAGGATGATTATAACCTCTTAGTGCAAAACTATATTGCATAAGAAAGTATTTTACTAATGTAAATTAATTAGTGAGATTGCTTATCTACTTCAAGAGATTATCAGTTTATAGAAGTTATATGCTTAATTGATATCTCTATAAAATATGTCTCTTTCTTTTTATATTTAGTTCATAGTCTATAGGACACTAAATCAATAATTTACATTTAACTAAGAACCCAATATAATTATTCTTTAGTCTTCTTTTGAAGGGTTATATATGAGGTTCATCATATAAGTAAATTAACAAATAAGGAAAATGGTGTGTTTGCATGCATGAGGAGGGCTAAAGTAAATGTAACTAGTGGATTTACTCCTTTTATGCATGAATATCATATAAAGCCTAGCCTAAATCTCTTTTTATGAAAGAAATATTTTTCTTAGATATTTTGCTTTAATAAACTTTTATCTAAAAATCAATATATTTTAGTCTAATAAAATTAAAAACATATGGTAACATTTTTCTAAGTCATCAACAACCCTTTACCAATATTTTTATAAGTTATTAATAGCTCATTGCCAACTATTTTTCAACTTATTCCAATGTCACCTTCCTAAATTATTTTCTAACATCTTTCTCTAGAATATTCCTTAGTATCCTGTAAATACCACAACCTACCTTTCATTTTATATAGAATGAATCATAAAGCTCTCGATTATTTTTTGCTTCCTATTTGTTGGGTTATACTTTCCTACTACATGCTACCTCCTATGCTTATGCATACTGGAGCAAAAGAACCTGTTGAATCTTGGAGGAGATTCTAAAAAACCTTTGCAAAAAAAGATAAATAATTCCTTAAGGATAGTGATACTTCTTGTGCTTCAAATTGCCTAATTTCATCAAGATCTTCTTTATCAATTGGCAAAGAATTTAATAGATAGCATTTCTAAAATGGCATATTGTCCTTTTCATCATTTCTAAACCTCTTTGAAGGTGTGATATTATCAATTGAACATATATCAATGATATTGTTAGAAGTGATAGAAATTGTGTCCTACAATAAAATGTATGTCATATGAATCCTCAATGCAATAGTATTCAAATAGTAAATAGAATGATAATGGATGTATAAGCATTGGTAAAGTAAGTCTACATTATCTAGAATCATTTGATTAATTGATGAGCTTAGAAGAATGGTAACACTTTATGGAGTGCATTCTTCTGTGAAAAATAAAATGTCACTTAAATATTGGTTTAACTATTGAATTCAAAGATAGACATACGATTACTAAGATATTTCTGTACTAATCTTTTTTTACTTCAAAATATATAAATATAACAAACTAAATGAAGTAAAGAACTTATTAAGTTGATGGTAAAATATCAATATTATATTCAAATTCTCAATCTATTTAAAAAATTAAAAGAAAGAAGCAATCAAGAGAATCCACAAAGGGAAGATAATGTATTAGTTAACCTTGTATATTAGCCATATAAACTTGGACATGTACCAACAATACAAAAAAAAAATATTTATATGTTTTTTTTTTCAATCACACAAAGAGCTAATAAATCTTGTTTATAAACCTAAAAGGGCATTTGGTTCACAGAATCTTATATTTTCAAGAAAGTGTACATTCCTGAGAATGCAAGATTCTTATATTTAGTTCAATATATATAAATATTCTTAAGAATATTTTTTTACATTCTTAAATATATTATATTTTCATATTTGGTTCAGACTTTATATTTCTAGGAATCTTATTACTTTTTCAAAAAATATCCTTATTAATTTTTTATTATAAATTGAAATAAATTATAGATTTAATTAAGAATATATGAATAAAGATTTTTAAAGACTTAATAAATTAATAATTTAAATTCTATTTGATTAAAATATAATAAATAATTTAATATATAAAATATTAAAATTTTTAAAATTTTAAATTTGAATTTGAATTTTCATATAATTAATTATCTAAAATAAATAAGTAATTTTTTCATTATTGACAAAAAAAATTTGTTTTCTTTGAAAAGAAAATAGGAGAGAAAGAAGAAAAATAGTCTCTTTTAAATTTAAATTAAAAAGAAAATAAGAATTTTGAATTTTTAAATAATTAAAATATAATAATAACATATTTTATCTTTAAATATTCTTTTTTATCTTTTTTCTTCATTTAAATAAGAGAAGAAATTAAGTGTTCATTTATTTTATTAATAAATTTTTTTATAAAAATATTATTTATATATATAAAGGAATAATATATTATTTATATTGATGATTAAAAATAATATCTAAAAATTCAAAAATTAAAAATAAAATTTTAAATTTTAATTCTTAAAAAAGTTAGTAAATCAATATTTTAAATCAATCCTAATCTAATTTATTAATTATTCAAATTATATGAATTAATTTGCATATAATCTCAATTCGTGTAATCTCAATCCCAATCTCATATTTATTTTAGATTATTATTAGTTTTCAATGTTATATTTTAAATTAAATTATATATAAATATTTTAAATAAGTTATCATTTTAATATAAAATTTTAATTGAATTAATTATATATTATATTTTTATAAAATTATTTAAAAATTAAAATTAAAATTTATTTATTTAAATTTTGTTAATATTTTATATTGAAATTTAAGAATTATGTTTCAAATTATATATATAAATTAGAATTTGATTAATATTCTATGACTCACTTCTAATATTTAGAATATTGAAAAAACTTATTTATAAAATTAAATGAATAAATTTTAAAATAAATATAAAAAATTAAATTTCAACATTTTATAACTTTTTCTTTTATTATATATAAATTATTTTTATATTAACATTAAAAAAATTAACAAATACCCATATGAGACATGAGTTAAAATATTGGTTAAGTTAATTAGAATAACAGGTTCATATCACAGCCTAACATAGTCTTAGATGAGTTATATCATGATTTTTAGTGGAGTCAGGAACTCTGACTTAGGATTGGAAGCCGATTATAGTTAAATCAAATTTTAATTTTATTTATAGTAAATATTTAAAGAATTATAATTTTTTAGTAATTTTAATTTAAAACATTATAATTTTTTCTAAATTGAATATCATGAACTTTAAATAAAATTATAGAAATTTATTTTTAAAAGTTGTAACATAAATTATTCATACCTTTAAAAGTTAGAATTTAGAAATTATTTATTTATATTTTACTTATCCTTGTTATAATGAAAAAAAATAAAAAATATAAGTTAAAAATGAAAAAATTTCAAACTAAATTAGAATTGGAATATAAAAATGATCATTTTTTTTACTTATTTAGCATAATTATACTTGTTATAAAAAATAAAAAATAAAAAAAATTTAAAATAAATGAGGTTACAAAAGAATGAGGGTAAAATTATCTTTTTACTTTATTATTAACATTTTAACGGAATGGGAATCTAAGATACTTACCTTCCCCATGGGAATATTTGGGAAGGGGAAAGTTGGGCCCTAAAATATTTTTGAAAATGTTATATTCTTCAATAAGTTTTTTGAAAATTTGAACCAAGCATGGGAATGTAACATTCCATAAAATATTCTAGGGAATGTGAAAAACATTCCATAAATCAAACACCCTCTAAAGGTTTTCATAATCATTGATGTTTGATAAAATAAAATTTAGGGAGGCTTTTTATACAAAACTAAGTACAATAACAAAGTCACATGAAATAGCACATTGCCCTTTTCTCCACAAAAGTTGTTTTTCAATTCCTATTGATCCTATATACTAAGAATGCTTAAAATGAAGAATTTTGACAATAAGTGGAGACCAATACTTTATTAAAACATCATTTCTAAGCCTTCATAAAGGAGTAGTTAAGAATAACATAACTAAAGAAAGCTAAAAAATGAATGGCCATCACTTTTAATGTATAAATGCTCCTAACTATTTACCTATATAAATTTAATTAAAAAAATCAACTACCTAATTACTTACCCTAAGCAAAACATGAAAGATGGAATTATGAAGGGATTCTTGACCCTTGTGATACTCAGTTAAATTGACATAATGAATGATTATATATATATATATATATATATATATATATATATATATATATATATATATATGACGTGGGGCTTTTTTCAACATAAGTACGTTGAATATAGAATTAACTTGATATAAAGTTAAGTTGGCTTTGAATTTTTGTTTCATACCTTCATCATTAGCTCTGTCATTGTTGATACAATACTTTAAGATTTTTACCTTACAAAGGAAAGCTTTAAATTTTAGATACTTATTAACAAATAAAATGTCTCTCTTGAAATTTTGAGAATTTGATTCCATATAGAAGTAATTAACACAAATAAATAAGAAAAGACCAAATGGAGTAAGAATAACAAAAGATAGGGTGGACTAATTGAAGCATATTTATATGATATACATACAAGGAATGTTAATCCTCAAGGTTGATAACCATGACAAAACAAGAAAAAAAAAATTAATTTACTTTATATAATAAACCCAAAGCTAATTTTTGAAACTTGTCATCTTAAATTGCTTTATGTAAATTGACAATTTACATAAAGTGACATGGAAAATGGCACAAACCCTCTTCTATGAATTCATTGCAAAACATAAGAATAGGAAAAATCATTAAATATGGAGGAAAAAAGGTATCCTTGTATATGTAAAAATATCTACATAAATGGGATGAGAATTAGACTATATATAACTATTTCTTTTATCTTGTATTTAACAAATAAAGCATATCAATTGAAATGAAAATGCTTATAAACTAAAATTTTTTACAAAATTGCAAGCAAAATATTTCCCATAAACCTCAATTCTGTAAGTTAAATAAAATATTTTCTTATTAGAATTAATGTGAAATAATTGATACACAAGATTTAAACCTATAATGGGAGAATGTAATACTAATCACATAAAAATAATAAATCCTATGTAAAAAGCATAGACATTTACTATAATGTTAGAAGGCTCCTCCTTGAATGATGTTCGTAATTTGCAAGAAAAATGGAGTTACAAATTACTATAAAAGGTAAAGTAAAGAATTGATAAGAAGGCTAAAATAGATAAAATGATGAATTGATTCTTAACTTAAACCACCATGTGAGAAATTGGTATACAACAAAGGAAGACCATCCAAGTATAAAATATTACCTTAAAAGATTTTAATCCTTCAATGACGATTTCATATATACTAAATAATTAAAATGAAGCCCCATCACACAAGGTAAAAATTATTCCAAGTCATATATTGCAAAGGGAGAACTTATGCATCAAAGCAATACTACCTAAACCTAAATTAGTGTTTCTTCCTCTCACCATTCAGCATTTTTATTAATATTAAATATTCAATGTATTAACCAAATATCTTATAATCTATAGATTAAATAATGTTAACAAATGATTCGAGCATGGACAATTTTTAACCACTTAAAAGAATGCATTGATCCTTCATCATTCACTATATCCTTATAAATGTACTATCAATATGACATTAGAATTTAAGCTAACTAAAGAACCAAATAAACAACACAACAACTTAATTGTCCTTAACAATTTATATGGAAACTAAACTATATCAATTTATAGTACAAAATTCACTATAAAGCATGGTTAAATCTATGGTAACTTAATACAAAAGATCCTTGAATTACTAATTATTCAAATTGAAAATACAATGAGATTCTGAAGTTAACTCTTTTTTACTCCTAAGAAAATGATATACTAAAACAATTAAAGTCACATCTTCCTTATACCAAAATGATATTTAGAAAAATCATTCACATGATATTCTTCCCTTTCTTGACTTAATTTTTTTCCTATATCTTTTTTTTCTATATCTCTTTCTTACCTTCTAACTAATCATTTTTCACCTCCCCACCCAATAATGCATACAAGTTACTTAAATGAATTACCCTATAGAAAGGAAAGAAAAGGACAAAGGGTGACAAAATAATAAAAAGCTTTTTTTATATTGCAATGGAGAAAGAGCTAAAAAACAATAAGAACAACTTTTATTACAAGAGGGAGAATAACATTAAATCCAACATTATGAATTACTTAACCTTATGAATATCAATATTATTGAAGATAGAACTTGAAAGCTCCTTATTCTTAACCTTTCAAAGCTTCCCTCTAATTAAGCATAGCCAATAACAATAACTTTCCAATTTTTTTCCTCTACCAACCTTTTTATTTTATACATCAAATCTATGAAACAAAACACACATCTATATGATAACTCAAAAAGTTTATCATATAGAGAGAATGGAATAGTAAGAAAGATTTCAACCTTTCTAAATGTGTAAACAAGAGTAACATTAGCAACTCTAACAACCATAATAATATTTTCTATACTTCCTTTAGTGTCTCAATGTACACATTCCATTTTTTGACATTTTTGCAAACCCAATACTTTTTACTTGCATTGAATCACAAATTTAGAAATTTATACTAATTCAAAATCATCCTTAATCCACCATTAATATGTTTCGTGATATCATATTTGCATGTCCTTCAAAAGAATAAAGTTGCAAACATCAACAATGCATTTAAAAAATATAACTAAATAAAATAGTTTTAATTTTTAGGATTGTAAGTTTCAAAGTTCTACTGAGTTTTAAATAGAAATAGCATTTCCTAAGAGAGTAACTAAAAAAACCAAATCAATTATTTTAAGAAAATGGAAATGCAAAGTATTTTAGGTAAATATCCAACATAATACTCAAGTAGATGATATATCAATTTTTGTTAACCTAAATCAATTTATATAGTATTACAAGTACAAAGTATTGATATGAAAGTAATAGAGAAGGCCAATGTCAAATAGAAGAAAAGGTACAGTTAAACAAAATTATTTTTTATCTCAAAATCATAGCTTGACTCATGAATCAATTAAAAAGAAAAAAATTTCCAACAATAATGGTATATATATAACTAAGTTCAATATTTGCATATGTCAATTCGGTAGTTATTTTCCTTCAGATAATTTACCAATATATGTAAATGAATAATCATTTCTAAATAAAATGAACCTAATATACTAAAGCCTATAATAAAATATTAATGAATAATAATCAAAGAACCATAAAATACATATATAAAAAGCAAAAGAGCAGGCTGACTAAGTTGTGAATGATAAAGAAAAATCAATAGTTAAAATAACATAACAACAATAATAACATTTAGGAAGGCCCTTAATTCGTTTAGAGTTCTAGGATCATGTAATTGGTTTGTTTAGTAATCAAGTTAAAAGAAAATTTAATTTTTTTATATATAAAGAAAAAGATTATTAGAAATAACTAACTTTTCCCATTAATTTAGGACTCAAGTTTGATTTCTAATCAATTTAACTTAATACTAAAAAATTATTGGGACAATATCATATCAGGGAATAGTAATTTTCATATGAGTCTAATAAATATTTCAACTCACTTTGATAAACAATCAAGACTTAATATGAAACTATAAAACAAATAACTTTCTAAAGAAGGTCAAATTTGTAAAATCTCCTAACATAATTAAAGCCTAAATTAAAAATAGAAAGGTGAAAAAGAATTTCTTGATCAAAGGTTATAAATATTCATCTAGTTAGAAAAACCAAAGAGAGGCTAGAATGGTTACCTGAAACAAAATTGCTTTAATCAAGAACCCAAAATTGCAAAGTAAAAAACTTTGCAACCAAACTTACCAAAAATAAAAGGTGTGGAAAGAAAGAATGGAGGTCTAGTACAAATTTGCACATTTCAATAGTAAACAACAAAAAAATGGTGTAAAATACATCACATGTAAAAAAATGCAAGAGAGAGAAAGAGGTTAAATATGAATTCAAAAATGGTCCTCCATAGACAAGTAAAGTAATGTGTAAAATGATAAATTTTAAAATAAAGCTTTGTGACTATAGCATGATCAAGGACTAAGAAAAAAAATGAAACGAACATAAGAATGATAAATTTTTATCACACAAAGTATAAACAATCCTATTTGACAAATTAAAAAAAATGGAGTCCAGACCTAGAATTAAGCAATCCAAGATAGTCTAAATTTTGCAACAATATGACTCCTTTATTTTAAAAATAGCATATATAGTCTCTATTAGAGAAAGAAACAAAATCCTTAAAATTAAAAAAGCTCAATGGACTAAGAATGAAATAAGATTAAAGTAAGAGGAAAATGCAATAAATATGATAAAAAAAGGGAAACAATAATAGCAATGAACTTAGTTGAACAATAGTAGCTCTTAAATGAAGGCTCTAATTTGATCAGATGCTAGATGGAGTAGTTGAGATTTAAAGGAAGCAAAGATTGGGAGAAGGATAAGGGATTGGAAAGTAAAGGAACAAAGAATTTAAGGAAAAAAAAAGAAAGATGGAAAAGAAGTAGATAAAGAAATGAAAAGATGGATCCTAACTTTTAAATTGTAAACTAAATGGGGGAATAAAAGGAAAAGACAAATGAAAAATGAAAAAAAAATAAAAGAAAACACTCAATCAGAAAAACAAGAATCTCCTTTTTTTAGTTGCATAGAACAAAAACTTCACAGGAAACAAACTTAGAACAAGAAAGGTTGCATGCATTTTGGGAAGCAATGTTATCCTATTTTTTTGGCAACTTTGCCTATTTAAGAAAGCAAAAAATAATAGCCTAAGAAAGAGGCCCATTATGGCAACAAAGTGAATAAGCAATTAAAGCACTTAAGAAGTAGGTTTAAGTAAGAAACTAAAATGAAAAAGGCTTAAGTACCTAACACAATAACATAAGATAATAAAATAAGGAGAAGCAAAACCATTTTAGTTGTTAAAGATTGACATTGATATTGAATTGACACTAATATTGATTAAATTTTACTTAAATTATTTTCTTGTTTCTTATAATTTTAGTTAATTTTTAATTTAATTTTTATAATTTAAATATTTTAGATTGAATTCTTAGGTATATTTTTCTTATTTTTAATTAACTTGATACTTTCTATCTTTTTTTGTTAAATTTTATTAGTAACTAATTCATAAATATGAATAACACTCTTTTGACGTGGTTTAAATTTTAATAAGTGAGAAATAAATTAAAATATTTTATGATACTATTTTTTTAAATGGAAAGAATTAGTTCATAAATTATTGATAGATGGTTCTGTAAAGGTCAATTATTAATAAAATTTAATAAGAAAATAATAAGAAATATTCCATTAAAATGAAAAACAAGTATAAGAATTTAATTTAAAACTGTTAAATTATAAGGCCTAGATAAAAATTAAGTAAAATTATGAAAAGTAGTAGAGTAATTTAATCTTAAATTTATAAGAAGCATGATTAAAAAAAAAGGAAGTAATATCATATTCAAATAAGTTATTTTACTTGGTATAAAAAAGCAATATTACTTAAATTTAGTCACAGTCTCAATAAACTCATCTCGAATCATCAAATAAATAAGTAATACTTTATGATTGCTTCCAAAACGGTTCAGTTAACTTTCTAAAAGAAGTCAATCAAAAGAGCTAGTCTACATAAGAAAATAAATGTTAGAAGCATGTGACAAAGAAATGGTCTGCATTGTACATTCTAATGCTAAGGATAGTAAGTGTTTAGCACAATAATAGTATAGAAATAACTTAGAGAAAAAAATGCATACCATGGCCTTATATAGGTTGGTAGATAAGTAAGCTATTAATCAAGTTTCATATTGGGATAGCCTGAGATATGTAGAACTTCCTATATTAGGCCATTCAACCAGAATAAGTATCATTACTTGCCCCTTTTTTCCCCTCACTCAATAAATAGCGATTGACTTATAGGTAGGGGCATCGTTGCCCTTTTTTGTAATTATGGTGACATTTTTCCCAAGTTAATGAATTGTTTATTCTTCGTTATCCTAGACAATTCATGCTTTCATCATAATAGTGGTATAAATGTTTTGTTGATATCTTATGGTTGATTTGATGGTTAGCTAGGATTCTCATCATAGTCATTAATTCCTGTATTTATTACAAAGGTTCTAATTCAATCCTAGCCATGGGTAGTCATTCTTGAATTTGTTTATATTTTGTTTTTCTTGCTCCTCATTACATTTTTTTAAACTTTTTTTTACATTTTCTTTGATTTTTTTTTACACTCAAAGCTTTTTAATGAGTGCTTTGCCTTTACTTAAAGGTTTAATTTTCTTATACTTTAGGTGATTTGCTTTATTCCTTGTTATTATTTTTAAGTTATTTTTATTTTTATTGACTTTTGCAAATACCATGTACTGCTAGATGTAACTATTTATTTAATATTATTCATGAATATTCTTCATCTTTCTGATGAAAAGTTATGATTTTAGATGATAAGTATGAGCTGTATGCATACCTTAGGGTTTTCTAAGTTTTTGTATCTTTTTCCTTCATCCTCCTTTCTCTTCTTGTTTGGATTTTGTTGGTTTGCTTCGTTATTTAGCTATTCTATTTTTATTTGATTTTAAATTTTTGCCTCATCTTCTTTGAAAGCATCCTAGATTTTATATCCTCTTATTTATCATGAATTTTTAACTTTCCTTCAAGCTCTAGTTCATCTTACTCTTCTAGATATTTGACTCCTTCTGAATAAGAGGAACTATTTAGAGCAATTTTTTTTTATCTTTTTTAAACTATCATTATAGCTTATTGGTCTTAGGATGCTTCTAGAATCAAACTAGCATCATGTTTGAAAAACGAACATGATAATTGTCACTAGGTTAACTTAGATGTTAAGTTTATATTGCCTTCTACTAAATAGATGAAACTTAAGTTAATTAAACTTATTTAAACAAACTATCTTTTATTTCAGAAAGATAATGTTATGTTTGCCTCTGTTGTACCAGATAAGTATGTTTGCAATATGATATTGATTCATTTTACATATTTTATAGTGATATAATGCAACAGATCATCATAGCACTACTATTTATAAACTTTCAATAAGAAATCATGTAATGTTGAATGTTTATCCTACTTAGTTAACTTAGAATGCATGGTACTTTTTAGCATGCGTCAAGCATTTATGTACCCTGGTTAAGAAAGGAATGTCAAATATCAATGTGTTTCTTTTCTTTTTCAAACTTTACTAAGCAGCAAAATAAAGGTTAGACTTATCTTTCCAAATGTATCGATCAACTATTATTTGGGAATACCTATTCCAATGTTAAAAGATGGAAAAATAGATTTTTTTTAAGTTTGTGCAATTGAGGTGTATCAACCTTGTTAATTAGCAGGTGTCTTTCAACTTTATTCTATAAAGTGAATGCATAGTAGGTTTCTTTTTTTTGTGTCATTTTTATGGTATGTTAATCTTTATCTTTCTTATTTTTTAAAAGGTTGGACAAGAGAAAAGAAATTTATTATTCCACGAATTGCTATGGATCCAATTTACTTTGTAATGGCCTAAGCAATGCATCTGTAATCTAAGAAAGGTAAAGTAATTAAATTCTCATTGTGTTTGCCTCTAAACAATTCGTCAAAATAAGCCTTTGTTCCTCCAGTTCCTACAAATGAACATAATGTGTCGACTAACTTTTTTCCAAAAAGATGGTCTCATGGAGAAAGTTTAATTTCTTTTGATATGTTTTCAAAAGCTCAAATGACACCTTTTTAACTAAAATTTGAAAAGAAATAAAAAAAGGAAAATAGTTAGCTTTCAAAATTGTTGAATAGGGAGTTAATCTAGATTATTCAGCTCAAAAGAACTAGAAAGAGCAAGAATTCATAGACTAAATAAAAACTAATTGGAAGATATGTCTTCCTTTGAGATAATGCCTATGCTTGCCTCACTTATTGCAAATATTGGTGGCAACATTTGGTGCCGTGATGTGGATTACTCTCTTTGTCTTTGAATGAAACTTATGACATTAATTGACTAAAATATAAATGAGGAATATCTCGCTTACCATGGTGTTAGTAAAATATTATGATTTATGTCCATTTTGCTAAGAAATGTTCTTTATAATATTCCTAAGATTGAGAGGATTACTTAAGACTATTCATAGGGTGCAGTTGACTAGTTAAAAAAAGAATTACTTGACCAACAAAGGGCTATGATCTTTGTTTAGAATTGGAAATCAAGAAGAAGCAAGCAATTGATATAAAGAAACAATTGAAGGCTAAAGCTTTGGAAGTAGTTAATCAGCTTAAGGCAAAGTTAGACTTATATGAGAAGTTAAAGGAAAAGTAAGGTGCTCATTTGATAGTGGAAGAAGAAAAAAAAGATGGAGGCCTTTGTAGAGGATTTGAAGCAAAAAAAGGAAGGAATAGGAAAAAGAGCTAATCGAGAAAGATGATACAATCATGTCTCTAAAAGTTAAGGTGGAAGATCTTGACAAAAAAACTTCTAAAAACATAGGCAAATTCATTTTCCATATTTAGGTTTGGTTTTGATGGGTGATTAAACAAATCTAACATTTCAATCCTAGAGTAAATTTTGATCTTTTGAAAATAAATTAAAACAAGAATCTTGTCTTAAAAAAACACTTAGTATAATAGGTTTTCATATTTTTTTGTAGGTTTTTTAACTTTGCTGAGTGGCTTTTTAATAATGCTTTTTGTGACTTGTTTTTTTATACTGTTGAATGGCTAACCTTTTACTTAATTCAATTTCCAATGAATCTTAGTTTATAGATCATTTTAGAATGTTATTCCAACTGATTAAGCTTCTAACATGCCTTATTTTTGAGATGGCTTTAGAATACTAATCGAATGAATTAGGCTTCAAATGAACTTGAGCTTTAGATGGCTTTAAAATGTTATTTTGATCACTTAAGCTTCTAATAAGCCTTAGCTTTAGAATGTTATTCTAATCAATTAAGCTTCCAATGAGCCTTAACTTTAGATAGCTTTGTAATGTTATTCTATTTGATTAGGCTTCTAAGAAGCTTTAGTTCTTAGATGGTTTCAAAATGTTATTCTAATCAATTAAGCTTCCAAGGAGCCTTCGTTTTAGATAGCTTTAGAATGTTTTTCCTTTTGTAATGTTAATAATGGAATCATTTAGATTTCATGTTTCCAATGAATTTATTTTAGTACTAGGGGATTAAGTCTTAGGCTTTAAATGTCGAGGGAATTGTTAAGCTTTGTTACTAAGCGATCAAGCCCTGGGTTTTAAAATTATGCAAGTAAAATCCTTTGAAATATAATTTTATTGATAAGATGCCTTATATATGATACTTTCTAAGATGAGAAAAGTTCCATGTTCATGGAACTACTTTTCCTTCTAAGGTTTCTAGCTTGTATGCCTCGTTTGACAAATTTTCCATGAATTTAGGGCCATCTTTTCAACTTTTATCTACTTTCTAGGGTTGTTTGCTCTTTTTAAGCATTTCCAATGGGAAATATAACTTCTTCATTTTTTAAATCGGCTACAATTTTTTTGGAATCGCTTGGTGTTCAATTGAATGGCTTTCTAAATTTCAACGAGCATATTGAGTTTTTTCCTTTTTCATTGTTTAGTTTTTGCCTATTCGTACTTGTCATGTGATTACTTGGTCGTTGAGTTCAATTGGCAATATAGCTTTACATCTAATGTTTCATTTGTTACAAAATGTGTTATCATTTGGTATGCCTAAAAGATGTTCAATTCATTTTGATTCATTAAGCTGCTTTTTTAAGCCTTCCAAGATGATTTTGTTTAGTAACTTTGCCTAGCCATTGGCTGGTAAGTGTTTAACTGATATGAGCTTCTACTTTATGCCTAAGCTTTGAAAAATTCCATATAGGTTAGTTTATTATACACACATGTATAGAAACATATATTGCATAAATGGCTACCTTTGATAAAATTCCATGGTACTACTACTGAAGTATTAGGTGTCGTTGTTAAAGATAATTTCTTTAGGTAGGGTGAATTTGTAGAGGAATTGTTAAATGTAATTAAATGATGAATGAAAGTAAACTAAGATATTATGATACTTGCAAATTATAGATTTTCATAAAAAAATTTCAATGTTTTTTATAGTGATGCAAGCAAGAGGCTCAACCTTAATTCATTTTGTGAAATAATTAACCTCAACCACTAGATACTTCGTTTGGCTAGGGTCAATTGGTAAGGATTGAGCAAATTGACACCTATTTCATAAATGGCCATAAAGACGTGATTAACTGCATGTATGCAATCGATTAATGGAGGATTCGAGCAAATTTTTGAAGCTTATCACAATTTTCTTCCAATTCGTGAACTTCTTTTTTCATATGGGGGCTTTAAGTGGATTTTTGAAATTTATCATAATTTTTTACTAATTCGTGAGCCTTTTTTTTTCATCTAAGGCTAGAAATATCCCGATTAAGCAACCTTTAGAGTTGGTCATGTGGCTCCCACATATCTCTCTATGTAACTCTCTTCTTACATAGTTCACTTTGTTTAGTACGAGGCACTTTAAAGATGGAAAAGAAAATTCTCTTTTATACATTTATCATTCTCTACTAAAAAAGGTAGCTTGTTTTTGTATTCTTTTTGTCTTATTTTGATTGTCAAGTAATTTTCTAGAAAAACTAATTACAATAGGACTTACAAAAACATGCATAGATTCAGGAAAAGGATCTCCCAAATATTGGATAGCTATTGTTAAACTAGGTAGAATACTTTATGAAATGAGTGGAGTCATAGGAAATAAAGCCAAAAAAGCTATTTCAATAGTAGCATCCAAAATGCCTATACAAACTCAATTCATTATTTCGGGATAAGAATTCAAACCTAATTAAAGAAGTATTTGGAATTTAAAAAAAATTGCATTTGTAGATTTGATTTCTTTTTCTTAGACGAACAATATTCATAATTTTTTTTTACTTAAACCTTTAGAATGAAAGAATAAATCCAACAGGATATATGATAAACCCAAATAATTAATGTATTTGCCAAGTAGGATCTCATGAAACCTTCCTTGTTTGCCTTCAATTACATTTGAAAACAACTTATAAACCTTACTACAACCATCCTCTATTAAGTGCTTGTGGATTCCATTATCAAGAAGTGCATCCATGACCTTTTATACTAATTTCTCTTGACATATTACTAATTCCCTTAGCGTGGATCTACTTGTTGTTAATAAATTGATAAAAGTATTGTTCCATTAGATAACTCTTTTATAGAGTTCATTAATATCCGAGCTTATTAGTTTACCCTTATCTATTTGAATAATTGCCCATAATTCAAGAAAAAGAACTAGTAATAGACATAAAACCATCCATTCTAGTTCTATATTTGTTCGAATAAAATGTTTAGCTAATTCTATGTGGTGAACCAAAAAATTCTTTCTTCTTTTAACTTTTCGATCTTCCTATTCATTGTCTATAGATCTCTTTTCTCTAAACTCTTTCCATTCTACCAATAAAGAATCTATAATAATTCTTAAATTTAGATTAGCTAATTATTCTAGAATATCAACTAATCTATTTTTTTTTCTAGTCCTTCCATAACAAGATTCATTCTTTTCATAAAAAATAGAAAATAAAAGGTAGAACTAATAAATATTTCTTTTTTGATTCATTCCTAAAGTTCAACAACTTATAATTGTTTTTTTTATGTAATTCGGAGGTATCATTAGAAAAAGGTAACTCCCTTATGATACACCAAATTTGGCTCAATTATTGATAGAGTAAATAAATCCATCATTTCTTGAAATCTCTATTCTAATTTAAAATCATGATGTAATGTGTATTGCCCCCTATTCTGATCATGGAATAGATGAAATAAATTAAAAAATAAATTTTTTTCAAGAATGAAGTTTTATTAGAATTGTCCAGTTCATCCTTCAGAACTATATCACATCCTAGATCTAATGAAATAGGATGAATTGAGATAGTATTTTGTAAATAGAAACATTTTGTTCTTTCTTCAACAATTTTATCTTTAGTGGATCTTTTAGGAGGATTCAAACCAATATGAAGTTTTAATTATTTGTTAGAGAAAAAAATGAATAGATTTTGTAGGATTCTCAAGAAATTCTTCAATTTCTTTTAAAAGCAAATGAATAATATTATAAATTTTAATATATTATTTATTTTATCTATTAAATATTATATAAATTTGTATATAAATATTTAATTTGATTATTCTATTATCTAAATTTCTAGTATTATATAATATTACTATTGAATTATGAAATAAAAATAGCTAAAAATAATTTCTCATTTTTATTTTAAAGAAAATTAAATTTACATAAAATAAGTAAGAAATCCATAATTTTTTTAAAATTTAGAAGAGGAAGAATTCTTTACAAAGGAAAGTGAGCTAGAATATGAGTAAAAGTTATCAATATGATTTCATAACATTAACAAAACAAGTTTTGTGATTCAAAAAAAGACATATAAATAGAAGTTTTATTTGAACAATGCCCTACTTCTTTTCTATTGATTGAAAATAGAATTAAGTAAAAATAAAAAGATAAAATAAAGTCTAATGCAATGAAAAATTTTGAAATTTCAAAAATGAAAAATAAAAGAAAAGCAAAATAAAGTATAACAAATAATTAATTATAACAAATAAAAATAGAAATAGAAATAAAAAATTCTAAATCGAATAACATTAATATAATAATATTCCAAAAATGAAATAGAATATTATAATAAAAAATTAAATAAAAGAAAATAAAAATAAATAGAATGTTTTTATTCAAAAAGCCTTATAATCTTAATTCTATACTTCAATATAATTACTAAGCCTGAAGGCTATAGCTTGTTTCCAATACTTAGTGGTTTTAGTTTGGTATTACCACCACACATAACTTCGAAATTCATGATGATATTATTGAAGAATGTTTTTATTAGAATATTTCACAAAATTATTTTTTTCCATATATTTGAACAAAGTTAGCTCCTATACTTTATATTCTACGTTTAACTAGGCAATCGCTAATTAGGAGTCACTGTATACCTTTATTGTTTTTGCTCCAACCTCTCTTGCCAATTTTAGTCTAACTACCGTTGCTTTATACTCTTCCTAATTGTTCATGACTCTGAATTTGAACTTTAGCTAGTATTTTGGTTGAATTTCATTTAAACATTATAGGATAATACCAACTCCCCTGCCTTTTCTATTTGGTAAACCATCAATGTATAGAATTTTATATGCTCATTTTCTTCTTCTCCTATTAGTTTTACTAAGAATTTTTCCAAGATTTAGGATTTAATCACCTAGTAAAGCTTATATTTAATGCCATATTTTGAGAGTTTGATTAATTATGAGACCAGTTGACTTATAAGATCCAATTTGTGTAGAACTTATTTGATAAGGACATTTGTCTTAATGATTACCTAATGTGATTAGAAATATGGCTTCAATTTTTTGAAAGATGTTAACAATGTAAAGGCTAATTTATCAATTATTTTTTATTATCTAACCACTAGTCTATTAAATGTTTTGGTGGTGAAGTATATTAGTTTCTATTCTCCAATTTCTTTTCTAATTAAAATTGAGTTAATTACTTTATCAATTACTGCTAAGTATATATAAAGCATTTCCTTTAGCTTTGGCTACAAGAGTATTAATGGGATAATGAGATAATTTTTTAGTTCTAGAAAAGCCCTTTACATTCATCAGTTTATACAAAAGTCTTTTGTACATTTAAGTAAATTTTAAAAAGAAAAATGTTTGTCACCTAACCTTAATAAGAAGTGAGAGTGTTTAAACTTCTTTTACTATAGAAGGGCTCTTCATATGGATAATTGACTAGCATTTTCTTGGATTTGTTTCCATCCCTCACTTAGTTATCATAAATCCTAAGAATTTTCTTACTTTGATACTAAATGCACACTTCTTTGGGTTCAACCTCATTTAATACTTTTATAATATGGCAAAGGATTCTTTTAGATCTTCCTAATATTGTTTAGAATTTCTTGATTTAATGATCATTTCATCGACATACACTTCTATTAGCCTTAAGGTTATATATGATGAGTTTTGATTATGACAAATAGGTGTTGCAATAGCATTGTATGTCTTGTACTAAAGTGATATATTGTATAAGCTTTAATAGACATACTATGTTATGGTTGATGCATATATGTGATATAATGAATATGCTTGTTCTTGTATAGACATGATGATAACTAAATGTTTGTAATAGCATTACATGTCTCTATACCAAAATGTTATAAAATCTTCAATAGACATGCTATACTATGATTAAAATAGTAATGCTTGATAAAATGCTACAAGAATGATATTTTACACAAGCATCACTAAGTATATGATTGGTCAAGATACATTATATAATGATTGTGCATGCTCTTATACTATTTTTTCATATACATGAATATTGCATATTAATATCTTGACATATTGGATTAGACTAACTATATGGTTTACAAAGTTTATGAATATTTATATAGAAAAGTCTAAGATGAAAAAGAGTGAGCATTAAAACAAGGAATTAGAAGATCATATTATGCTCAACTCTAGAACAAGGGAGAAAGATAAGAAAGGAGATGTGATCCAAGCATTGAAGGTTGAGAAGATTAAAGTATTTGAAAGCTTGGAAGCATCAAGAAAAAGCCCAAGGACTTGATTGGTATAGTTCTTCATCTTAAGGTTTAGACTTTCTTGTAAAATAGAGTATTTTATGATAAAGAGCTCAAACATATTTTTCATATTCTTAGCTTGATCAAAATGTTTTAAAAGATAACCTATAATCATGTTTTTATGAGAGAGCTTATGAGAACATTTCAAAAACCAATGAGATATGAGTTTATGATATTTTCAATATTGACCTCTGGTCATTCTTTTGATCATATCTCATAAAAAACTTGTGATTTGATTGTCAAATATTTTTCATATGAAAATAGAAACAAATAGCTTTTCATGTACGTATCATTTGCTTAAAATGATTAATATATGAAAGAGATATGATTTGGCCAAGTTGAGTCTAGGAATCAGTTTTCCGTAATCTGGTCTTTTCTAAAGTGTGTTCATTGTTTTAATCATACCTTGAAAAATAAAAATGACATAAGCATGAAATTATTTTTATGTAAAAATAGACTCAAATAGCTTTCCATGAATAGGTTATTTGTTTAAAATGACTAAGATATGAAAAAGTTGTGAATTTTACAAGTTGAGTCTCAAAATCAAATTTTTATAGATTCATTGTTTTTGACCTTTGCTTATTGTTTTGAACATATCTCAAAAATTATAATATATATGAGTATGAAACTAGTTCCATTTGAAAGTATACTTAATTAGCTTTCCAATGATAGGTTATTTGCTTAAAACGGACTTAAAATGAAGAAGTTATGACATTTTAAAGTTGAGTTTGCATTTCTATTTGGGTGAATCGATTCACTAATCGATTCTGGACATCCAAAGAGCACCATGAACGTCCTGAATTGATTCACCAATTGATTATAAGTGTTCTGATGCATGAATAATAGCTAGTAACAGGTAGTTTTGATTCCTAATAATCCCAAACAACTATAATACTCCATAGGCTTTATATATAAGCTAAGAAACATAAAATACCACTAAGAGAGAGCCTGAACTTCACTTGTTAATATCATTTTACATCTTCTTTCATCAAATCATGAATTGAGCTCTAGTTTGTGAAATTCTTCTATTCTAAGTGCTTCATTTGTTTTATCCACTCTTTAAGAGAGTATATTAGAGTTGATATCCATCTTGTATCACTTTAGAACTATAAAGGGTGAGATATCCCTTAGAGAATCATTGAGAGGGTGAGGAATTCCTTGTAAGAGAGATGTTAATCAAGGAAAAGCAAGGCTTATAAGGCTTCTTTAAGTGCCAATTGAAATTTGAAGAGATAGTGGATTAATACACAAGCTTGGAGAGTTTGGAAAGTGGATGTACACCTTGGTGAGGATATCTAAAGGAAGAACCACTATAAATCTTTGTATTTAATTCCTTTACCCTATCTCTTTATTGTTTCTACAACATTGCTCTGTTTTTCTGCTATATATACTATGTTTTATTGTTGTTATTTGCTGGACATATTTGTGTTGTAATGTTTATATTGTTACTTGGATAATTGAATGATTAAAGGAGAAATTCATCTTTATTCTGCTATTATTATTTGTTGAGTTACAGTGTTGTATGCTCTGTTCTTGATGTTGTTAATTATTAAATACATTATGCATCAATATTGATCTTGATCTTGATCTTTAAATGATTAAATAGTTGAAAAAGAAATCCATCTAAGCATGCCCTTTTTGATTATTCATCTATTTATAGTTAAATGAGTGGTTTTGCATAAGAGTATTGAATTGCTATAGGTTGTGTGCAAACCTCTTCATTAAATTATCTTCTTGATGCTTTGTTTATAGAAAGTTAAATAAGTTAGTTTGCACTAATTCCTTAATTTATCATATCTTGAGTGTAACAAGCATTCTCATAAAACTTTCTTGGAATTATTTAAATTAAAATTATCCTCATGACTTCCTAAAATAAAAGGCTTCTCAAAAAGAGTTTGAAAAATGATAAGAGTTTTAAAAATACCCAATTCACCCCCTTTTGGGTGTAGGTTGCCAAGGCCAACAACTTCCATATTTCTACTAATTTGGTTTGCAAAGATCTTAGTCATCATCTTCTAATAGGATGCTCTAGTGATCTTAAGTTTGAAAAACATTACTTTGTTACAAAAAATACCCTAGTTTCTTATGAAAGTAGTTTTTTCCTCATCATCCAAATGCATCTTCATTATAGCTATTAAATGGACCTATGAAACTTATCCATGGAATTGTCCATATGAACTGGCCATAAATGATTTAAAATGGTTATAAATGATTTAAACTAAGTCCTATTTATGAAAATTGCGAACTCCTTAAATGGAAGTTTGAGTCCTAATATTTGTGGACCATGGACTCATGAATTGGGTTCATGGACTTTTTTTATCAAAAAATAATTTTAAGATTTTTAAAATAATTTAAATTTTAAAATAATAATTATAAATTCAAATATCACACATTTAATACATTATTAATCCATACCAATAATTCATGAATAAATAAACTATAATAAAAATTTGTTAACTTTAAAAATAATAATTTAGAAACAAAATCATTAACTTAGAAATAATTTATTTAGGTTGAATTGAGTTGAAAAATAAAAAATTATATTTGTGAGTGAGTATTAAATTAGTTAGATGAAGATTTGTATGGTACAGTTTAGTTTGAAAGTAAAAATGTATAAAGAAAAAAATATGGACTCATCCAAGAAGCATTCATTAGGTCCACATTTAAATGGACTCATATTTTATGAATCTTAGTCTATATTTTTTTATGGACTCATCTAGAAACCTAATTCTATTTTAACAGCCCTAATTTTCATTTTATTGTAACTTGAAAAGGCATCAACAAAGCTCAAACACTTGAATCCAGAGTTGTTAAACAATTAACTGATATTTGGCAAAGGATATAAGTCTTTTAGATAGGCTTAGTTGAGATTTGTGTAGTCAACATACATTCGTTAACTCCTGTTTGATTTTTTAACCATGACTACATTAACTAACCAAGTTATTATTGGACTTCCTAATGAAACTTGATTTTAACATCTTTTTAACTTTATTTTTTATAGCATATCTTCTTTTCATTCCTAAATTTCTTTTCTTTTGTTAGATTAATTGAACTAATAGGTTAATTAATAGTTTATAATAAGTGATAATTGGATTAATCCTTAACATATCTGCGAGTGACTAAATAAAGATAATGATATTCTATTGTACAATCTAGATAAATGTTTATTTATCCTCCTTAAGTAAATCGACTTCAATTTTAATAGTTCATTCATTATTTTCTCCATAAAACCTTACGTCTTGTAACTTAAACCCCTAGCTTAGGTAGAATGCTGTGTTCTATCTAGCAAAGTAGAATCTATGACGTGGATGGACTGATGATAATTGAATTTGTGTTAGTGGGACCTAGCTCTTTACCTTTTAAGCATGTCATATAACATTTTTAAGCAACTTATTAATTACTTTATAAGTAATTGATGGCATTTCAAATTTTGAACTTCATTAGTAAGTGAGGGGTTAAAATTATGGTTTCTACCACATTTAGGGATAATTATTTGAAGATAGTGTTATAGGTAAGGTTATATGTTGGGACAATAAAAAAATCAATGCCAATTATTTTTATCATTAGCTTGGTGCCAAACATAACACATAAGGTGATTGTACCTTCTACTTAAAATTGGTTTCTTGCAAAACCAATGAGAACACAATTACATGGTTTGTATATATTTCTTATGATACCTATTTGAGTTGCAGTATGAGAAAAGAGTATACTAGCTAAACTTCCTTAGTCAATGAAAATTTTTACCATATAATTATGAATTAAGGCATTTATAACCATCAAGTCATTATGGCTTCAATCAATGTCTTTGAAATATTTTTTAGTAAAGTAGATAGGCTGGAAATCTTCTTTTAGGTTTTTAGTCTATATGATGTGTACTTCTCTCAAACACTACTTTCTAGCATTATTTGATGGTCCTCCACTTATGAAACTTCTATAATGGTGTCTACAACTCTTACTAGGTGGGGATTATTAAGCTTTCATTTTATCTTGGTTTCCCTTAGTGATTAATACTTCTCCTTCATTTCTAGCTATTTGTCTTTATTATCATCTCTATATTTTTTATATTAAAAGAGACATCCTTTCCTAATGAGCTGTTCAATCTCATCCTTAAGCATGATACAATCGTCAATGTTGTGTTCATAATCACAATGAAATTGCAATATTTTATTTTATCTAATCAAATGGTGCATATTTTCTAGCTTTAAAAGGTGAAAATTATATTAATTCAATGGCTTAGATGTCATTAATGATTAAGCTAAAAGGAGCATTAAACAATTTGTAATTATTGCAACACCTTTTTGGTAAAAGGTTTTCACATGTTTTATGGTGAAGAATACAAATCAGCATTATTTAACTTATATTCTTTAGTGTTTTGAATTTTTTTGCTTAGGAAAGTAGGTTAGATAGGCTTTTGACTAGTCTTTTGGTAAGATAAAGAGAAAATGGCCAAATCAAAGACCAAAGGTGATTTGGTGGATTGCAACTCCTTCATTCATATCTTTAATCTCTAAGGATAAATCATTGAAATAAGCTAAATATTCTTTCAAATTTGCTCAATAGCCCTGTTGGAAGTTCATGAATACTGCTAAGGTCTCTTTGATGCTTAATTAATAGTGAAGTCAGTGAGAAAAACATTAATTAGTTAATTAAGGTAGAGATATACCTAATAGGTAGAGAAGTAAACTATCAAAATTTAGCCTTGCAAAAGGTTGTGCAAAAAGCCTAGCACATGATTGCATTTAGCATTTCAAATAATAACATGGAGGTTCAGAAAGCCTCCGAGTGCTCTTGTGTGATGGTTTGAAGTAAGAAGAAAGGGGAACAACTATGACAATGAAGGTGAATGGATGGTTATCGAAGTAGAAAGATTGTAGTGGTGTTTGTTATAAGCTATGAAAGGGATGAATAAAGGGATGTAATGAATCATATTACTCATGATATGAATTTAAAGGTATTTATAGCTAGGAACTGGTACCAAAGATTCGACCATTAGTGGATAAGTTATTAGTTATAAGTGGTTGTAAGAAGTATAATAAGTGGGGTGTGATATGTATGTTATAATGTGATGAGATTAATCATAAAGGGTAATGGAGTGATAACCAATGAATTGGTAATTTTTTATTAAGGTAGCAGTGGAAGGACAACAAAGATGAGACAAGGGTGGCCCAAGCTAACAAACGATGATGAAAAAGGTGGAGGCAAACTTTGATGTTGTTATGCTTGCTTAAAAGCTTCAACTTCAACTTTTAAATGGTGCACGTGTTTTGCTAAAACATTATGCTCTTTCTTTATCATTTTACATCGATACCGCTTTACCTTAAGAACTAAGTAGAAGGTTACCAGTAGACTTATACATAGGTCAAATCGGTTGGGTTTTGGGTTGAGCCACTAAGCTAAATTGTAAAAAAATTATGGCCTAAGCCCGGCTCAACTTGAATGCTTTTTGACAAAAATTTAACTCGATTTTTTAAATATATGGCCTAAAGGCCTGACCTAATAACCCGAATAAATTAATTTTTTTATTTTTAAGTAAAAAATTAATTTTTAAAATAAAAAATATATATTTAAAGAAATAATATGATATTTAGATATATAAAATATTTAATTATATTAAATTAATTTTTTATATTAAAAATAATTAGATATAATTATTTTTTCTAATATATAATTATATTATGAAAAATTATTCAATAGAATCAAGTTAACTCGTTTCTTTTTATCCTAGCTTGAGCTCGACCTGATTAATAATCAGGATATGAAAAAATAGCCTAACCAGCCTATTAGGCTAAAAAAAGAGCTCAAATCCTACATTTTTATCGGGCAGACCTATTGGGTCGGGCAACCATACATCTCTAATTATTGGTGACTCATAATAGTGAGAAGCTAAAGGACAAGTTTTTGTACAAGCTAAGATAGAATGTGCCTAATAAGACAAGGTGGAATAAACCCTAAATGATACTAATAATTACTTACAAAATGGTCCAACTAGCTTTTTGGTAAAAGTTAATTGGAAAAGGTAGTCTACATAAGGTAACAAACATCAAAAGTACACAACAAAGTTATAGTCATTGAAATGAACTCCAATTCATAAGTCCATAAAAATATGTACTAGGACCTGTAAAATACGAGTTCATTTAAATGTAGACATTAAATGGTCCAATCTGTATGGATAGTCAATGGATGGGTTTGCATTTTTTTTCTTTTTTTCTTTTTACATTTTACCTTTAAATTAAACTAACACACTATATAAATCTTTATCCAACCAATCAAATACTCACACTTAAACTTAATTCTTTATCTTTCAAATTAACATAATCTAAATAAATTATTTCTAAATTGATAATTTTATTTTTGAATTAATAATTTTAAAGTTAAAATTTTTTTATTATAGTTTATTTAGTTTTAAATTGTTGATATGGATTAAGAATGCATTAAATATATGTTTAAATTTATAATTATTATTTTAAAATTAAAATTATTTTAAATGCCCTAAAATTATTTTTAGAAAAAAAAGAAAAAGTCTATAAACCTAATCTGCAAGTTTGCAATCTGTAAATGTTAAAATTTGGACTCCCATTTAAAAAGTTCATAATTTTTGTGAATCAAACCTAGTTTGGTCCGTTTATAGTTAGTCTGCATGGATCAATCCATAGATGAACCAAAGAGTTCTATTTAACAGCTATAAGCAAAAGGATGGTCTATTGTATACATTCTAATGTTTAAGTCGGTAAATGTTTAAGTAGAGTAATAGTATAGAAATAACTTAGAGAAGAAAAGCCATGCCTTGGCCTTATATAGGTTGTGTAATGTTTAAGAATAATTATTGGTGTGATCTGCAGGACTAATAAGGAGTATTCACATGGCTTAGTTTGTTAAAGGAATCACAATATTAAGGTAACTACTTAAATATGTGAACATTTATTTTTTTTATGATTTTAGCATGATCTATATTATTTAGAAGGTGAATTTTATGTTATTTAGCTATTATGCTTGATCTTTATATATGAGTTGTTGGCTATTTGTCCTAATATTTGGTTAGATTGTTCAACCTTCTAAAGGGTGAGTTCAAGGACTATGCCAAGATGTAACGAAGTTGATGAACAAAGGAGCTACTGAATGGGTATTAGTATTAAGTTAACTTGAGATGGGTCAAACTTCTTGTATTGCCTTATTTGGCTAATATAAGTATTATTACCTTTAGTGTTATAATTATATTTGGTGTAAATTTTAAAAAAATAAATTGATATCCTAATTCTTTTTTTTAGTAAATAAGAATGATTGAAATGAAAGGGTCCCCAATTTTATCAAGCAAGGCACAATGGTATGTTAGAATTATCAGTAAAGGTTCATTCAGAAGTTAAGCCTAACTATTTCAAAAGGTAGCAAATTAACAAATTCTTAAGCATTAGGGATCTTCTTAAGAAGGGTTGTCCACTAAATAGGATAACCAACATTGAAGGTATTTGAATATATGATCAAAAGGTACCATAATAATTTTATTTAAAATCTCACAACTAGTTGAATTAACATGCATTGGACTAGATTCAAATCCATGAAAATAAGTCTTGGTTTATATAATTTGTTGCTCGTTTAATACATAATCATGCAATACCTAAATGTTTTGCAATATGTTAAGTTAGATTTTTATCCTAGAAATATGTTGAATTGTTAGGATAAAAGTTTATGTCCCTTTTTACAAAAATCATTTAAGTTTGTAATGTGGACATAAAACGAAGGGGGAAATAAATTATCCCTTAAATTATTTGTAATATGTAAAAAAAATCTTTTACTTTTAAAACATATGATTTATGTATTTGAACTTTTTATTTGTATGATTTATCCTTCCACCAAACCTCCATTTAATTAATTGGATAGAGTTGATAAACATAAGCTGATGTTTCTCATATCATGAAGTATCACTAATCTTAAAAGTTTAAATTATTAATTCATAATTGATAATTCTAAAAATGATAGATTGATGGCTAGTCAGCCTGACCTAAAGATAATAGTTCAATACACCCACACATAATTGTAGCCCATTTCAAATAAATGAATCACAAACCCAATTTGATTGACCCAATCTTAATTGGTTTAGTGCTCTATCTTTCCCTCTAGTGATGCTTAAATCTAAGTTATTAGGACTATACAAAGATCAATTGAGGCTTTACCAATGATAATTTAAGCTATGAAGAGCTCTAAGGCATGTATTGGCTCAATGTAGCATATACATAACTAAGCAAATAAGAGACCATAGTATATTCATATTAATTCATCTATCAGCCCTTATTTTCATTAGGTTGAGCCTGTGTTAATATAGGTCATTTATATTTTTATTATTAAATTGAACTTGATCAAGTCAAGCTGAGTCTGTATTAATCTAAGTCATTTTACATTTTCTTATGGTTAAGTCAAACTTAATCAAGTTAAGTTAAGCCTGCATTAATTTAGGCTATTTATATTTTCATTGTTAAATCGAATTCAATCAAGTTGAGTTAAGCCTGTATCAGTCTAAGTCATTTTACATATTAGGTTGTTAAATTAAACTCAATCAAGTCGAGTTAAGCCTATGTCAATCTAGGTCATTTATCTTTTCACCATTAAATTAAACTTAATCAAGTTGAGTTGAGCCTGCGTCAATCTAAGTTATTTACATTTTCATTATTAAATTAAATTCGATCAAGTCAAGTTAGGCTTGTGTTAATCTAGTTCATTTTCCTTTATCTTGTTAAATCGAGCTTAATGAAATTGAGTCAAGTTTATGTCAATTTAGGTCATTATTACTTTCATTGTTAAATTAAATTCAATCAAGTTAGGTTAAGCCTATGTTAATTCAGGTTATTTACATTTTCATTATTAAATCGAACTCGATCAAGTCGAGTCGAGCTTGTGTCAATACAGGTTATTTTTCTTTTTTTTATTAAATTAAATTCAATCAAGTTGGGTCAAACCTATGTCAATCCAGGTCATTTTTACTTTTATTGTTAAATTAAACTCAATCAAGTTAGACTGGGCTTATGTCAATCCAAGTCATTTACATTTTCATTGTGAAATTAAACATGATCAAGTTAAGTTGAGCTTGTGTCAATCTAAGTTATTTTACATTTTTATAGTTAAATCAAACTTGATCAAGTTGAGTCAAACCTTCATCAATCTAAGTCATTTTCTTTATTTTGTTAAATCAAACTCAATCAAGTTGGGCCGAACGTATGTCAATTCAAGTCATTTTTACTTTCATTGTTAAATTGAACTAAATTAAGTTAAGTCAAGCCTGTGTTAATTCAACTCATTTTCATTTCCTTTGTTAAATTGAATTCAATCAAGTTAAGTCAAACTTATATCAATCCAAGTCATTTTACTTTTTATCGTTAAATCAAACTCGATCAAATTGTGTTAAGCTTATGTCAATCCAAGTTATTTTCATTTTCATTAAACTTAATTGAGCTAATCAAGTTATGTCAAACTTATCACATTTTTATTGTTAAAATTGAATACAATTAAGTTAGGTCAAGCCTATGTTTATCTAAGTCATTTCTTTTGAACCCAATCAATTTAGGTTAAACTTATCTCATTTCAATTGTTATGCTAGAATTAGTTAATTTAGGTTACATTTACAAAGCATGTTTATCCTTCCTAACCTGGTGTCAATTAGGTTAAATCGTGCTTCCCCCTCCTTTCATTTGTCACTCAATATTATGATCCTTATACATAAAAAATTAAAAAAAAAATTCTTTTTTAGCACTAACCTTCTTTCCTGATTCCTTCCTTTTTTTTCCTATCATATTCCTTTATCTTCACAATCTTCATTACTTAATAGCATTTCTTTTTTTTTTCTTACCATCCTCCTTATCTTCATTCTATCCTTCCTTACTTAACTCTTATCATCTAACTTCTTAGCTCCCTCTTCATTCAATTTTTCATTCCTAACATTTTCGTCTTCTACTACTTCCATTCCAAATTATAACTATATTACTTCACACCACAATAAAAACAATGTAATAATTTAGTTCTTTACTTTTATTATCCTCATCTTCTTCTAGCTTGCTTAGGATCACCACTACCCTGTTTCACACCAAAATAAAAGACCCATCAATCTTATAGGAATTTGAAGAAAAGATGTTGTGATGTGGAAATTGTACATTTTGGCTATTATACTTCAAGCTATAACTCTAGCTTGTGCAGTGATTTGTAATTTATGGCAACATAATGGTTACTTGTGATTAGGATTAGATCAACAAGAGATGCTTTACTATTTTTTTCAAAAATGGATTATAAATCTTCATCTTGTAAATGGTCGAGTGATATTGATTGTTGTGTTAATTGTGATCATCCTACTGTCAATGTTGTTTATTGCTATGAGGAGGTAGTTGTTAAATAAAACCTCAAGTAAAATGATCAAATGATATTAATTTCTAGGACAACTGCAACCACACTACTACTATTGTTAGCCATTTTTATGAAGAAGTAGCTACTAGATCAAACCCGCAAATAGTTGTAATTGGTGCTACGACTTCATAATTATTCTTATTTGTTGTGCTAAATTAGTGTAGTTTTAATGCAATTATATATCAACATCTTTATTTATCTCTTAATTCTAGAAGGATGAATAAAGGGGACAACTGTTGATATCTATTTTTAAAATAAATGTTAATTTTTTACAAAAAGCTAAAAAAATAAGGTGTGGTTCACATGGGCGGTTGTTTCTAAATCTGCTTTTGCAAAATTTGTATCCGAAAATCTTGAAATTTATTTTATATTCCATTGCCATTAACAACCACATTTTCACTTTTCACATTTGAGCTTGTTTTCATGCTACAAACCATGACTAGGAGCATATTTTGATGCTGCTAATCATGATTGATGATGTGCTTTGCTATTCTTCATCGTGTATAAAAGATATATGCTTGTAATAAAAAAGGGAGATGAAGAAAAAAAGGCCTCTCCTCTCTTTTCCTCTGACTCTCATAGTCTCATATTTGATATTTTAAATTACTTAGAGGAGAGCATGATTTGAGCATGAAGGAAGGAAAAGGATAGGAAATAAAAAAAAAGAAAAGATTTCAAAAATATATATATTTGTAAAAGGAAGGAAGATTGGAAAATTTTAAAAGGAAGAAAAATAAAAGGTATTTTTTAAAAAAAATTAGAAAGAAAAAAAACACAAAGATTAGAAAAAAGAAAAGGAAGGGAGAGTAGAAACAAATTGAATTTGTAGATGAGGAAGAAGAAGAAGAAAATTTGAAAAAATGAGAGAAAAAGTGTGAGAGAAAAAGAGAAAGAAAATTTTTTAATATATATATATATATATATATATATATATATATATATATATATATATATATTATTCTTGTTGTCTCATCCTCTTTCTTATTTTAATTTTTTATTTTATTTTAAATTTAATATTTTATTTATTTAAAAAATAAAAAACATAAATTATAAAATAATAAAAAGAAAAAGGGGGATGCCTTTCTCAAATGAAAAGACCTTTTCAGTGGATGGGCCATCACTATCCATTTTTTTATTTTTAAAATTATTTTATTTTATTTATTTTAATAAAAATTTGTTAATATTTTATTTATTTAATATATGATATTGAAAGTATTTTTTTGTGCAATTCCTATAATAAAAAATAAAATAATTTAGAGGTTTAAATTATTTAATATTTTTAAGGTGAGAGATATTTTAAAATTAAATCAGGTAAGCTAAGTAAATTAAAAGATCTTAATATTATTATACATAAAAATTATCTTATACTCATCATATGCACTTATGATTTATATACATTTTTATGATAATGGAATAATATTGAAATCAATTACAAGTGTAATAAATATAATTTCAATTTTTTTGAGCAATTCTTTATCCAAATTTGATCATAAAATTAGATAAATTTGATATTTTAAAAATTATAAAATAATATTGAATTATTATTTCAATTCTCTTAAGCAATTATGCATTTAGATTTGGTCATGAAGTTGGACAAATTTAATACTATGAAATTGCGAAATAATATTGGAATTATAATTTCAATTCTTCTAAAAAAATTTTATTTCAGATTTGATTATGAAATTAGGCAAATTTGATAATCTAAATTAAAAATAATTGACATGATACTAAACAAATAAATAGATAAATAAAATTACTTAAAATGATTTTCCTTATATTATTATTTTAAAAGTTATATTACATATATTTTATTAAAAATAAAAAAATAATGAAATAAAAATATTTATAAAAATAAAATAATAATAATTAATTCAATTGTAAATGTGATTATAATGGTACTTAACATTATTGAGGTATTTTTTTTCATTTAAGTCCTACTATAAAGTTGGATAAATTTGTTATTTTTTAAAATAAGATAATTTTTTTTCTGAAATAATAAAATAAAATATTTTAGAAATAATAATAAATTTTCAAAAATAATAAAATAAAAATATTTTAAAAATAATAAAAATTATTCAAATAATAAAATTTGCAATTATAATGTATTGAAATTAAGTAATTCAATTGCTGGTGCGATCATAACAATACTTAACATTATTGAGGTACTCTATTTCATCCAAATTTTATTGTGAAGTTGGAAAATTTTAGGTAAAAAAATCAATAAATTAATTAAAACTAAAATCATATTTTAGAAAAACACACATATGTTCAAATAAATATCATAGCAATTCAATTTAAAATATAGAATTAAAATAAACAAATAATCATTCTTTGAATAGATATTGTAAGGTATTAATACTTTTTCTACATATAATCAAGTCCCAAATCTAAACTATAGGAATGTAGACTATTTTTTTATGTTCCAATCATATTATAGAAAATTATTAGTGTGACTTTATTTTATTTTTATTTTTACTCACCATCACATTTTCAAGGAGGTATGAAACTTGCTTGCCTCCCACAGATTTCACTATAGGGCATGTTATAATAGAGATCTAAAGAAGCAAATTTTAAATTTAGAGTATGGATGCACACGAGTTTAATTATTTGTATTTTTTCTTTTAATCATATTCATAAAAATCTCCTTTTACTATACAATAAATTATATTATGATAATTTGTGTGAACATTAACCCTTGTTTAGATTTATAGAAAAAAGGTGAAAAATATGTAAAAAGGAAAAAGATTAAAAATAAATTTTTTAGTACTTGAATACTATGAAAATCTTGATATGAAAATAAAAAAGATAAAAAAAAGTATTTAAAAAATTAGTAAAATATTTTTCCATCAAATAGGCACAAAAAAGACGTAGAAATTTTTATAATTACAAAATTATTCTTTTGTAAAGCTTATTAAATAATTTTGTTGATTTAAAGTATGAGCAATTTTATCATTTAACAAATTATTTCTTTTATAATTTTTTACTTTTCAATTAACTTAAATAAAAATTATTTTTATCATTTTTATCTATTTTTTATATCTAAACAATAAGTGAAAAGGTATTTTTTTTAAATCTTCTTTCCATTTTTTATCTATTTTTATTTTGTACTTTTTCTCACTAAATCCAAATATAGGATAATTTTTTCCAACATTTTATTCATTTATGATTTTATAAAATATCTCCTATATATTAACATCAAAGTATGTGATTGTTGAGCGCGGAGCGGCAAAACCCAGCAACCAGCTTCTTTGTCAAGAAAAGGATATATGGCACACATTCAGCGTTCCAAATCCAATGAATTGTTTGAATTATTGGAGCTAACCGACCAAAGTATACCTATTTTGACAATAAGACAACCTTATTTAATGTTTGCATCATCTTTGTATCAAAGTCACCGCAGATTATATATAAAATCATCAATATTGATGGATGCCATTAATTTGTAGTTAAAAAAAATATAAACCACAAAGAATTTGCAGGATATGTTGTCCAAATTTAATGTCGTTTACATCTTTAGGACACTCTCCGACTCGGTTTTTCCTTGCTTTTCTTTCCCTCAACAGAGGCCCTATTTAAAATTGAATTTTCCCTTTTTTGTGTCCTTTCCTATTTCATCGATAGCTAGACAATAGCGCACAAGTCTACTCCTAATTCTTGTAAGGATAAAATTTAAATAAATTTTTTTAAATATTTATGGTAAGATTTTTCATTCAAATTATATTATAATATATATTAATTATTCTATTAATTATCATTAACAATTATAATTTGACAATAATAATGATATTTTTTTTCCAAGAAATTGTGCCAAATTCAAGTTCTGAAATCTCTATTACGGTTTGATTTATAAAGCAAGCGGTCCGATTTAGTGAATTAAGAAACTACAAGCTCGCTATTATATTGGGAATTGAATTCAGTAACAATTTTTCAGATAAAAAAAATATTTTCCTCACCACAATTATTATTATAATTATCTTTGAAAATAAAATAAATAATATATATCATAATTTAAATGAATAATTTTACATTGAATATCTAAAAAACTTCACCAAATTTTATTTTTCCCATAAAATCAACTTACCTAATTCCAGTACGATTTGAACTTGAAAATTTCAAAATAAAGTATTTAATGCTCCCCTGTCCACAACCTTATCATATCATGTCATTTTAATATTAATACTGTGATGACGCTGAAGTAGCTGATTTTAATAATAAAAATAGATTTTGCTACAACAAAAATAAGAAGACAAGGATATGAAGGCTTAGCTTGTCCTATTCTAGTTGTATGGATGAGCAATAAAAGCTACTTTAATTTCATGGTCAAATTAACCTAAGTTTTTATGATTTAATTTTGCAATTTATTTGCGAATCACATAAATGCACCCTATCATCATATTATAATTTATGCATGTGTGTGGAATAAATCGTCAGCCAAATTTACACTGATACTAGTTTAATTTATAATTTCTTATGAAATAAGTTTCTCACAAAATGAATTGTTAGGGTAAAAATAGTTATAATATATATTATTCCTACAAATTTTTTTATCAATATAGAATTATTTATCAATCCATCAATAAACCTTAAATTTAATGTAAAATATATTTATGAAATAAAAAATTCAATCATTTAATTGTATATGTATTAGTTTTCAAAAAATTTAAAATTTTACAAACAAGATTAATATGATAAATAATTATACAGTTGGATTAAAAAAATTATATTATAAAAAAAGTTATTGATTAATGCATGTGTTTTAAATCTTACGCTAATGTCAATCGATTCTTTCTATATTCATGAAAATAAAAAGAATTATAAAGCACGTATTCTCTTTTCAATTAACCATTAAATGAGATAAATAATCCTTTTAAAAATTAAAATATTAATAAATTTATTTTTTATAATAAATATTATCTTTAAAATTAAAGTTTGTCGAAAATCGACATTTCCGATGGAGGGATCCCCCTATCCGCTTAGTACGGATCCGTGAGACATCAAGCAGCCTCCGGGACCATCCTGAAGCGATAGGGTGATCCTACAAAACTGCTAATCCCCAAAATGCCCCTTTCCTTGTAATTGGGGTAGATATTGAATTAGGCGAATTGGTCTTCCCACCCCAATTCGCAAGGGATAATTTGACACATTAAAGTTACTCTTGTTTTACTGAAAAATATATTTTTAAGAATATACTTATAAAATATTAAAATAATAATAAAAATTTAGATATGTAATATTAAACATAATAAGTTTAGTAAAAAAAAATTTCTTTTAGAAAGGAAGTTTTTTTATTATTATAATTCCAAGTACTATTTTTTTAACTATAAAATATAATATCACATGAATTTTTTATTTTTATGTAAAGAAATAAAATTTTTCAATAAAAAGTATTTTCAAAAAAGAAACGGAAGCTAATATGAAAAAGCAATTATTAGTAGTTATTTGTTACGGTACTCCAAAAATTTTAAATTTGAAGTGGTATAATAAAATATAAATTATTAGATAAAATTATCAAAATTTTAATAACTTCATTTAATAATTTAACATTTATCATATCAAAAGTTATCATATCATCGTAGGCTTAGAACCTCCAGAATACATTAGAATTTCTCTTATTAATAGGAAAAAGAACGTAGAATTGTATAAGAGAAGATAGCAAAAGGTTCACAGCATCACGGCTTTGAGGTTGTGTTTACATATCTTTTCACCCACCCAGCTACTTTGAAGTTTGAACTAAGGACAAGGCTTTATTCTATAATATTTCAAAAGTTTAACGTCAATTCACAAGTTGTGCAGGCTAGGGTTTTGAATAGAATTCCATTACCATTAGCAGGTCAAAGCTAAGAGCTTCCCGGTTTCAAGTAAACATGATTAAAATTGGTTATAATTTCTTTATCATTTCTTATCTATTTATGACTATTGGGTCTCCATGTATGTATTTCCTAGAGAAAGTATCATTAGCAATATTGAAAGCTAAGGCACAACGGTGACTTTATTATGAATTTGGGTTGTACATGTACCATTATTTTCTAACTTGGTGCCTTTGTGTATCAATTCATGAGTGTGGAAATTTTTAAAATCCACTTACAATTATATATAAAAATTCTTCATTAGAAAAAAAATACTCTAATTATTTAACAAAATTAGACCATCCTCTTTTCTAATTTAAAGACCCACTTCAACTTTTTTTTATAGATAAAATATACTATAAATATTTAAATTCAAATTTGAGTTTCTCCTCAATAAAATGATAATAAATATGATAATCAAATTTAAAGTGTGCAACATTAAATATTTTAAGTGAAGTAACACTATTTATATTCCTATGTATTCATCTTCCTTTCACTCTTTTAAATCACTAAAAGGATGATTTGCTGACTTGTTAAAAAATGGATTTTGAGTCAATAATTTCTTTTATTTGAAAAGGAGATTGAGAGAGGAGTTAACACATGAGAGTATAAGGTATTACGCTATTAAAGATAAATTTTTAACTATATTTAATTAATTAAGATATGTCATGGAAAAATCAAATTTGAATTCAATGTATTTTAATCTTTTAGAAAAAGTCTTCTTAAGATTTGAAAATACAGAGAAAGTTAGCACGTGTTTTTAAATTAGAAGAAATTAGCCACCTGCCAGTGAAAAAAGGTGGAAGAAATTAGCTCGTATAATTTTGTTACACTATACAAGAGAATCAGGGTATTTTTCTCCCTTTTTTTCTTATTAATTTGGAGTATTCAAATTCAATATATGGGAGTTATAGAAAAACGACTCCACTCATATAAATTTGCTAAATTTGATGTAAATAAATATGATTAGATCAACTCCTAGGTGAAGATTACAGATGCATTGCGCTAAACTCCAAAAAAAAAAAAAAAGTCACTACAATATTATAAAAATTGAAATTTCAACAATAAAATTGAAAATATAAGGGGGACTGTTTCTAATAAAACACCACTAACAAAATAATTATTTTTTTAATAATAGAAATAACAATCCACTTAATGCATAAATATATAAGATATTAAATCTAAACTTTTAAAATAATATTAATTGTTATTATACTACTAAGATGCTGGCACCACTTATAAACAACAAGCACATATGATGAAAATCATTGATTAATTAATGGCTACTTAAGCATGGTTGGTTATAAAATATTATAGTTGAGATCATTTAATTATAATAACCTCAGTTTATAATCATATAAAAATTAATTAACATTAACAATTAGATACTTCCAAATTAATATTCCCACCAACAATTGTTGGGAAAATCAATACAAACTTTAAAATATAATAAAGAGGGCTTTCCAATTTCCTCAAAAAAGAAAATTGGAATCATGGCATGTGCATATGATTTTGTGCATTTCCATGTGTCCACTATTGAAATACGAGACATCAAATAGTATTTCCCGAACTACATATAAACGACAGATATTTCTTTACTTTATCATATTTACAAATTGATACGACAATGCAGAAGAAAGGTATAACCCAGTGCAGTGTTCGGTTCACACTGTGTTTGTCTTTGATGACAGAATGTTCAATTTATTTTACCATTTTCTTCAAACCACCTTTCGGTGACTCTCAAAGCTTTCTTGCACTTACTCCTAAATTAGAAGAAATCATTAGGAGCATTTGCAAGGACAAGAGAATCCTTCACATGCGGGTTAAAATCAGAGTTCTCAAAAGAGACTTCAAAGTGGCCGCCAAACAAACCCCAAGAGTGCTCACTTCGTCCCTTTGGACAATAATTCAGCAAAATCTCATTAAAAACACGATCTTCGGTAGTTCACCAAATAATACTGCTGTTATGGGGGTAGGTAAATGAATAACTTTATACAAATGTTCTAATTATGTATCGAGAAGTATTTATCATATTATTTTTAAATATTATACCATTCAAATATTATTAATTAAAAATTTGTAAGTTCATTTTACTTAATATTTAACTGCGAGTTGGCTTGATTTGTATCTAGATTACTTGGCTTGGCTTCAAATCTCTCACTTTTTTATTCATCTTAATTATTAATAATTGATAATTAATTATTGATTTATTTTTTATTTTTATTTACTAATTTGACTTTTGAGATAATCAATTACCAATAATTTCCCTTGGATAAAAAATAATTCTGACGCCCAAAAAAAATAAAAGGTTTCAATGCATATTTCTTGTTTTAAAAAATGTAATCTTGCAATTATAAACAACATTACATCTTTCTAAAATACAAACAAACAATTTTTTTTAACATTTTTAATCGGTCATTCTAATATTTTTATTACCAAATAACAAACAACTTAATAACATTTTTAACCATTCTAATATTTTTATTAACAAACAAATAATTATTTTTTGATATCAAATTTTTGGTGTAACGAGATTTTTATTTTAAATTTTGATTAAACCTTCTATTAAAATATTATAAGGAAGAAATTGTAATGATTAATTATCGTTATTTTTTATCTGAAAATCATTTTTTCAATATCCTGAAGCATTCAGAAATGTAATATATAAAAAATGATAAATGACATGAAGATACATATGAATTCTTGATTTTTACAGATAATTGAATTTTACATAGAAAATCCTACGAAATAAAAATCAACAATAACTTTAATTGGCATATTTGAATGAAAATGAAGAGTCGATTATTTGTTTATTAAATTATTTTTTATTAAAAATGTTAGTAATAAAAATTAGAATGGCTAAAAATACTATTAAATTGTTTTTTATTAAAAGTGTTGGTAATAAAAATATTAGAATGATCGGTTAAAATGTTGAAAATTGTTTGTGTTTTGGAAAGATGAAATATTGTTTATAATTGGAAACTTACATTTTTTTCAAATATATATATGTATATACATTGAAATTTTCCTTTTTTTTAAATTATTTTGTATAAAAGATAAATCGTTAGTAATTAATTATTTCAAAAATTAAATTAGTAGAAAAAATAGAAATAATAAATCAATAATCAATTATTAATAATTATGCTAGGAAAGAAGTTAATGACATCAAGTCAAATTGCCTAAGTGCAAGACAAATCAATTAGCAGTTGACTATTAGATAAAATGGACCCATAAATTCTTAATTGGCAACGTTTCAATAGTAATATCATGATATTGTAGGCAATGCCTACATATGTATTTCTTCTCTCATTCACTATTTCTCAAAAGTGAGTGGGACACTCATGGTTATTAAAATTAAATACACATTCAAATCATCCCTAAAAAAATTGTAATCATTATGTATAATTGTTAGGATTTAACTTAAATTATAATTATAATTATAATAAATTATTAGTTATTTCCTATTATAAGTTCTTTAATTAAATTAATTTTTTTAAAAAAATGCAATTACTTATTTATGGGCAAAAATAATTTGTGACAGAGACTAAAGAGATTAGGATGAATAAGAGAATTAGTTTTTTAATACCTTAATATGGTTAGTTAAGAATACGAAATCTTGCAATTTGTTTATACTTTTGTGGTGAATATTGATGGAAGGTTCATTGAGGGTGAAGAGTAAGTGATCTTTAGGTTCTTGAAGATGTGTGAGTTCTCATTATTTTTCCCTAACCAAGATCCCTTTAGGTTAAGGCTAAGATAGTTTAAAGTGTGAAATGGTCTAGAAAGTTTGGTTTCGATTAGCCTCTAGCATTGATATAGATATATTGCTTTTGATTATCTTTTATTCACCCTATTGTAATAGATGAATTTAACAAAGGAAGTTTGGTGTTACATCGAGTGTTCTAGGGAGTTAATCTGACAGAAACTTTGGTACATTATTAGAGAGGTTGACTAAGGTATTCTAGAACATTAAGGTTTGGGAGCAAGTTCTCTTAGTCACTTCTAGTAGGAAGTTAATTGTGACATGCTCATTCCTTTATGCTTCATAGAAGAAGCCTTACTCAAATCCTACCACAACATATTGAAAAAGAGATTCTAAAAAAAGGAAAGGCTGAAGCAAGTGACCTCATGCTCATAGTCTATTTGACTATTGCTGTTAACCATAAGACTATTTAATGGCTTGATACCACATACTTTGATAATAGTGAGTGCATTACTAATGTTCTTGATGTTGACATAAGGGTTACATATGCAATATTGGCATTTAAGCCATCATGTTATGGACCCACAACTTAGTAATTGGGGTGTGCAAAGCTTAGACATTCACAACCAAAGGAATAAACTAACCAATTAGTTAATACACCACTCAAGCTTGGAAATAACAAACTAAACACCTAAGTATAACATAATCAGGGCAATTAAAAGCAAATAAGCAAAGAATATAGGCAACTAACACATAAAGAAAGGTAAAAATGATGCAACTCATGTAATGTGAGCAAATGCAAATAAATAAGGCCAAAAGTAATTAAAACACACTTCTATAAAAATGGGCTACTATGTCACTATATAGACATTTGACTTGAGTTAATATTAACATCTATATTGATGTGGTGATATTTTTTGAAATTATTAGAAAAAATTTAATATCTTAATTTTTTTCTTAATCAATGTTATAATATAGGACATTAAGAAAATGAAGAAACTTAAAACATCAATTTTAGAATTAACTAAGATCTACTTGAGTGCAATGATACTTTTGAAATTATAAAAAAACATAAGACATTGAATTTTTACTTAAATAACATTAAATTATGTGATATTTAAAGGTTGCTAAAAAAATAAGAAAGCTTAATATGTTAATTTTAGAATTAATTAATATCTATTTGGATATGGTGACATTTTTGAAATTATTAAGAAACTTAAGATGTCAATTTTTTAACTGATATTAAAATGTATAACATTTAAATATTGCTAGAAAAATGAAAAAAAAAACTTAAGATATTGGTTTTGGAATTAACTAATATTTAAAGGTATTACAAAAATCTAATAAGAAAAATATTAAATTTTAACATATTGATTTTGAACCAAATTGAGTATAAAGTGATGACATTCACAATGTCACTGGAAATCTACAAAACTTAAGATGTTAATTTTGTTTTCAACTTTCGTCTAAAAGTATTTCAAATAATTGTTTAGAAAATATAAAAAATGGACATATTAGTTTAATACTTAACTGATATTTAATAGTATGGTAACAACTAGTTACTCAAAAAATGATGATGTATAGGACATTAATTTTATATTAATAATTGAAACTTAAGGTCAATGATATTTTTGCATTATAAACAAAGCATATCTTATTTTTTCCTCACTATCATTTTAACTTTCCCTTTTATTTGTTTTGAAACTCTATCTTTGTTTAGCCCTCTTTACAAAATCTTAAATATTACTTCATCATTCACCATAAGTTACCAATATTCCATTAACTTACCTTAAGTACAAAGTAATTGCTTTGTTTTAGGCTATTAGTTTAAAATATAAGTGATGCCTTTCTTGCTGCTATTTTTCATATCTTCACATTTTCTATTTCTTTGATTTTTTGTGCATTTTTTAAAAAGATTTTTATTTTTATTTCTTTATATAACTTTCAAAGTTGTATTTAAGTTTTGGATACTTATTATGTATTTGATAAATGTTGCAATAGAGTTTGAAGTGCCCAAGTGCTTTTCTTGCTTTTATTTATTAAATCTTCACCTTTTTCATTTATCTAATTTTTTACATAATTTTTTAAAAAGATTTTTATTTGTATTTTCTTTATATAAATTTTAGATACTTATTATTTGATAAAATATTGTAGTAGAGCTCAAAGTTAATTAAACAACAATGAGAGATGGAGAAAAAGTGAAAAGTCCATAAAATAGCCTTTTTGTAATTCTAGAAAAGGAAAAACTCCATTGAGATTTTATAGATGAATAAATCTCAAAAAGTTGCATAAAATTAATAAAAATTCAACCTAGATGGATAACCTTGCACGAAATCATAACCTTTGAAAGTTTTTGAATTAAAAAATATATTTTGCAAGAATACAAAGTTTATTTAATTTTTACTATAAATATTTTAGCATGAAATCCAAAAACCATCATGAAAATATATTTTACAAACATGTCATGTCATTTGGTTAGTAAAAATTGATATCTTTAATTTATTATTAGTGGTTGGGTTATATGATATATGAAGAAATGTTGATGATTTAGTTGATATAGGAACTAATGTTATTTTATTTTTCCACATCAAGTATGTAACTAACATCATAAATTATTTACAATGATACTTGATAAAATGTTGATTGTATTCTAATATGTAATCCATTAAATAGCATATGTTAGTTAACTATTTTGTTATAATGATATAAGATAACATAACTTGAAAAATGGCTACTTTTTTAGTTATATAAAACCTTATTACATAGTTTAAAACGTGTAAGAAATGCATTAAAGCACACATTTTGATGCATAGAGTAATGCCAAATGATTGCCAAGGCTTCCAAACACTACCCTCATAAAAAGCATTTGATATTAAAGGTCCTTTGCCATAAGTAGATACAATTTTTATAATTGACATAAGCCTTTTTCTTATAGCTTAAGAAGGATTTTGTGCATCATCTAACACTAAAACAAAGCTTAAAATGCAAAGATGATGGCCATGTGCTTTCCTATACACATTAGATAAGCAAAACATGTAGAAATTACAAAAATAACCTAAAATGGGAAGATATG
Source organism: Sindora glabra (assembly GCA_020226215.1). Lineage (NCBI taxonomy): Eukaryota > Viridiplantae > Streptophyta > Magnoliopsida > Fabales > Fabaceae > Sindora > Sindora glabra. Next base: position 43,218,159 of record CM035227.1, on the reverse strand, counting down.
GGAAAAAATAGTACAGAAGTCAAATTACTCCCATGTTTATGCAATAGTAGCTCCATATCATGCTTAAACTTTTAACCAAATTTCATGTCAAGTTAACCATGTATACTTGTTTATTTAGCTTGCAAGGTCCACTTGTGATATATAGGCTTAGGTTTAGGAGTATAAGAGAGGGATTTAGCCCTAGTTTGACTAGTTTTCTTGGTAAAGAGTGTTTAATATGAGTGTTAAGTCCATAATTGTGGACTCAAAAGCCCAAAAGATAGACTTAACCCTAGTTTGATAAGTATTTTTTTTTAAAGTGTTTAACATTAATGTTGATTAAAGTTATAAGCATAAGCTTGGAACCCTAAGAGAGGGACTTAACCCTAGTTTGATAAAGGTATTAATAAGGAAAAACTTAACTCTCTTGATAAAAGTACTAATAGTAAAAGACATAGCCTTAGTTGGATAAGTATTTTAGTAAAAATGGACTTGGTCTTTTGATAAGAGTATGTTTTCTTTAACAAGTGAGGTTGTAGTTCTTTTGATACAAGTATATTTGATTCATATGAAACCACAATTTACAAGCCACTTCAGAAGTTTATTAAATGTCCATGATGGTGCATTAAGTTATTAAGAAGAAAATTTGCCTTTAAACAATTGGTGTAAGAATAGTGAGATTATTGATAGTAAAAAGTATAAATTCTATAAGATATTTTTTAGTGTATTCAAAATGTGAGCTTAAGGATTATTATATTATCTATATTTTCTCTTATTTATAGAGTGGATTTTGTTTGCCACCTTTGCCTATGGAGTGGGCTAAATGTTGAATCATATTAAATACTTGTGCAACTTGATTTTATACTTCTTTGGTATTGAATTATGTATGTTAATGTGCTTCTTTGTCAATTATTCCTAATAACAATTAGATTAAACTCCAATTGAAAATTTAATGATTAGAATTATGTGTGTGGGAATTGTATAAGCACTTATTGTATATATAATTCTTATGAAAGCTATTTAACATATAACATATGTTAAATTTTGTTAAGTTTGATTTAAATTCTAATTATTATTAATTAGTGATTATTTTTTATTATGATTTATCTTCTTATTCAAATTAATCCTTTTGTATTGGAGTAGAATTAAGATTGCTTCATAAGCAACTATATTGGTTTATCAATATTTATGTTAAATAAGAATTTAAGATTTGAAAGAAATGTGATTATGAGTTCCTATAGGGATAATGTGAAAATTCTTATAAAGGTTTTGAAAAGATGCAAAGATAATAGTTAGGAAGTCATGAGGTTATGTTTAAAAACTTTCAAAAACTTTCATACACATTATCATATAATCTTGATTTATAGTGGATCTCTTCTCATTCATGATTTTTCCCATAGAGTTTGGTTTTTCCATGTTAAATTACTTATGTGTTATTGTGCTACTTTGATTATTTTAACTACTTGATGTTTGTGTGATTGGAGATGAGGATATTTTACCTAGTAATTGGTATCAATGTAGGATTTGGTCCCATGAAAGAGTGAAATTTTGAGATACAAGAACCAATTCAATTCTAGTGCAAGATGAAAATGATGGTGATAATGATAATAATGATAATGATAATGATAATGGTGATGATAATGATAATGTGGAGGTTGCTTGTTCAATTGTGCATAAAAATTAAAGATGAATGGTGAAACATGCTATGGAAGTAACTAGTTTAATCATGTGTAAGTTGAAATAAATGATTGATTTATGTAGTAAAGGTAAATGGTTTCAACCCAACAAGAGTTAAAGAGTTGTAATTGATAATAAGAATGAAGATTTGTTGATAGGTGAAAGAGAGAGAGAGAGAGAGGCAGGGAGGGAGAGAGAGAATTGCAATTAATGATGTACAAGAAGATTTGAAGAAATTATGTTAGTTTAGGAAGGTGTTTGCAATATTTAACACTTGTGTAGATAATTTATGATGCTTAATGATGAAGAGATCATGGATAGAATTTAAAGAAATTTGTGATAATTGACTAGGTTGAAACTACTTAATAAGAAAAATAGTTATTGTAGTTTGAAGAAATTGCAATAATGAAAAACTTTCATAGTTGATGCCTTATGATTTATTTCATTTCACAATAGAAAAAGCATGAAGATTGATAAAGATGATGAAATTTATATCAAAGTATGAATTGTAGAGTTTGATTCAAATTTTAATTGTTATCAATTATTAATTTTTTTATTATGAGTTATTATCTTATTCAAGTTAGACTTTTTGTGTTAAAGTATGATTTGGATTGTTTGCCAAACAAGCATTATGATTAACGATATTTGTGTTGGAAGGATTTAAGACATGAGAGAAATATGATGTAAGTTCTTATAGGGGTTATATCGGAAGTTTTGTACATATTTAGGAGAAATGTAAGAAGGATAGTTAAAAAATTTTGAATTATAGTTGAAAATTTTTATATGTATTATCCCATAATTTTCATTTATAGTCAATTTTTTTTTATTTGTAATATTTATTGTGCTATTATATTATTTTAACTATTGTGTGGTAAGAGATGGGACACCTTAAAAAAAAAATTCAAATTTAGAATATAAGAAATAATAGTTGCACAAGGATATACTATCTTAAAAAGGCCAGTATATTAGTTTAAAATTGTGGGGTTATGCCCATCCTGCAAGGGGATCAACCAACCATCTTCGGCCAATGCATTATTGAAATATCTATTTGCAAAATCAGGGATCCGGTTCCCATTATCATCGTTATCATTATTTTTTGGATTAAATTGCAAGCGAAAGCAAAGTAGCGAAAAGGATTGAATCTTCTGCAATTATTTTTCCTCCATGACCTCATACTGCACATCCTGCAAGCAATCATAGTTTGCCACGTAAGCCTCTATGTTTCGGCCAAAGGACATGGAAACTATTTCTTTTCTCTCTGAATCTAAGAAAGAAAACGAGAGCGGTATCCGTTGTAACAACAGCGAAAGTCATGCCCCAAGTATTGTTTTATAATACTATTGTTTATTTATGTACAATAATAATTACTGCTCTCAATAATTTTATTATTTGGTCGAGGATATAATCCCAATAATTTTGAAAAAATAAAATAACGAAGAGATAGAGAGGAATCATTAATTGAGGGGACAATGACAATAGTAAATGCTGAGTGCATAATAAATGGAAGAACCAAACATGCTTCCCTGCCCCCTACTCTGTGTATTTTTTATTTTAGAAATATAATTTACGACAGCATGGCTTCTATGGATGATGAAGAGAGAGGTATTTATACAATTTTTTAATTTTATTAATTTTGTAATAATAAGAGTGACAGATATATATATATATATATATATATATATTTCTAAAATAATATATATATATATATATATATATATATATATATATATATATATTCGAACTTAATATCAAATAATACTTTATTCCGGACACAATTTTTTAATTAAATTTATAAATTTTGAATATATAATATCGTGCTTTGAACTTTTAAAATGCTTTTCACTTTACTTCACGTTTGGAGGTGTCCTCCACCTTCTTAAGCCACGTGATTAGCTTAATTTTATTAATAATATTTGAATTTTATAATCAATTCATTAAAAAAAAATTCGGAAGGAAGATGCAGAAACAAGTAAGATAATTCATCAAATCCACATCTTCAACATGGAAAAGCTAGAGCTTGTCTCTAAAAGATCATTCCAACTGCCTTAACATAAAGTGTTCTGAATCTTTAAGTTCAGATGTCATGAAGAAAAGCTCTGTCCCAAAACCATCGGTGACTTGATGATATTAATTTTTATATTTGTCAAATATAATAAAATACTAATATGCTGTAGGTAATAAAAATAAAATTTAAAATTTAAATTTTTTTATATATATTAGATTAAATTTTATAAATTTATTTTATTATTTTATATTTATTAATAACTTTTTAATTTATATTCAAAATTTAATTTTGAATCTTATTTTTATTAAATATACATTACTGAATAAAATACGCTAAAATAAAAAGTAGAAAAGTTAGCTTCCATCATCTAATGAATAAGTTAAATAAGTTTCCTATTTGGGGGAAAAACTTAATTCTAATTTATTTATTTGGATAAAAAATAATTTTTTATGAAAAAAAATCAATTTTAATTTAGAATAGCTATTTTTATTTTAAAAATATCGAAACACTCAATGTTAATCATAACGAAGTCATAAGGGAAAAATTTTAAAATGAGGGAAGATGTGAGTTTAAACCTCCACCACTAGTTCGTTTGATTTTAGACCTGGGAACTAATCTTCCAAGCGGATTGTCAAAACCCTCTTCGAAGGAAATTGCCTCGCCAATTGAAATGATTTTCCCTCTGAATGATCTCGAATACAATGCTGGGGAGGGCTCTCAGCAAGTAGTTTTATTGGGATTCTTCAAGAAACTTTGACTGAAACAAAAGGCTCAGACGCAAGAAAACAAAACCATAAACATAATATATTGACGCAGTTGGATCGGTTGGGGGCTAAGGTCGGAAATTGAACCCTTCTTAGACGACCAAACCGAGAAAATTGGCGACTCTTTACCACAAACCGGCCAATATGGAACCCAATTTCCATGTCATTGGAGGACTAATGACCAGTGGTTGTGTCAGGTATGATATCTCCGGGGGGACGACTTCTTTCATACTTCGGTTATGCCATATATTTTTACCCTCAATTAATAAAAATAAATTGAGTGATATAATATTTAATTTTTTTATGTATAAACATAATAATTATTATATATTTTAAATTTTATAATTAAAATTATTAATTTTTTATTTTTACTTTTAATATAATTATTCATTCCTTTAAAGTATAATATTAAAATAAATAATAAAAAATAATATAATAAAAAATATGTTTGATATTGTTAAAATGTTATCTAACAATCAAATTTAATATTTTTATTTATTTTAATGTTTCAAATAAACGGAGAAATGAATAATTATACTAAAAGTAAAAGTAAAAGATCAATAATACTAATTACAAAATTTAAGAAATATAATAATCATTATTTTTATAATAAAAAACCAAATATTATATTTACTAAAATAAATTAGTTATTAATTTCATGAATTTTTCATAACAAATATTTTTTTTAATTTTTGATATATTAAAAATTATAAAAGTTTTGCTCATCTACCTACTATAATCCTGATAATTATATCTAAGAATAAATAAATATTGCTTATTTCTTATTATTTTTAATTTTTAAGAAGATTATATGAAATAATATTAATTAAAAATTTAATTTTTAAATAAATAATAAATGTATTATAATTATTCTTAATTAATTCTATCGTATAATAATATTTGCTTAAAAATTATAATAAATAAAGAGTTCTTATCAATTCTTAAATATAAGTATGGGGATTATGATCACTAAAATTTAAATTATAATTGATTTCTATTAAGATAAAAATATATATCATAATAGAGGATATAAAAATTTTGCATAAAGCTCAATGCAGCTTACATTTCCCCATTTCCCCCAAGTCAATGCAGCTTACATTTCTCTTTTGCCATTCAGCTCACAACTATAAGAATGAGACCGCCACGGCCGATCCGGAGGCCTATCTGTGACGTAAAAAAAAAAAACTTTAGTAAAAAAAATTTATTTATTTATATTATAATTATAAAATATTTTTTGATAAATAATTATAAAAATATTAAAATTATAGAAAATGTATAATTTTTTCATTGATAAATGTTTATTTGATGAAAAATAGTATTCTTCTAGTTAAAAAATATTTTTTATGAAAAAATATTTTTATGCATTTAAATTAAATTTATTATCAATATAAATTAATTTTATACTATTATAAATTTATTTATTATCATATTAATAAAAATTATTAAAATTCTTTTATTGTTATTAAAAATTCTTAATTCTTATTTTTTTAAATAATGTATTTTTTTCATTTATTAATAATATAAAATATTTTATATTGATAATAAAATTTAAAATTTTTTATTATCATGAAATTATATATTATTTTATTAATCATAAAATATATAATAGCATGAAAATCTCTTATATAAAAGATGTTTTCAATTAAATCTTAAATTATGATTATTTTTTCAAAATATGGATAGTTGATAATAATTTTTACTTTAGCATAGGAGACTCACAATTTGAACGTTAGAGACCATAGCTCATAGGAATTAATATATTATGTTTTTTTCATAAGAAATCCAAGGATTCAAATATCAAAATGATGTTAATAAAATAGCTGAGTAGTCTAAAGCATGATATAGGTTATTATTTCCAAGGAGTTATTTGATTCTTTCGTCTAGAACTTAAATCAGCAATTCTTTCATAATTTAATAGACTCACTTGTTTTATATATGCACAATTAGAATAGGAAGTAAGCAGTAGAAAATGTAATTCAATTAGGAGGAAAAATAATTGAGAGAGAAGAGTATTTAGTAGAAAGTTATTGAAACTGTATTGTAAAAATGAGAGAAATTGTGCACTATTTATTGAACATAAATAAATCTGTTGGAAATGAATGTAAAAAATAAATTTGTTATAAATTATTGGTTAAATATTTTAAATTTTACCAAAATTAAAATTTAATTTCACAAATAAATATCAAATTTTATAAAATAAAAATTATTTTAATTTTATTTTATAAAAACAAATTTGGATTAGGCCGTGATATGAGCGAATAAGGGGCACTTGCTTTGACCCATCTCATACACATAAACTCGCTATGTTCTTTTCTTATCATTTTATATAAAAAAAATTATCTCATACATAATTTTTTTTTAAGGCTTAACTTATCTAATATGGGATTTAATTTTTTAAATACAATACAGTGTGTAACATGTGACCCACACTAAAGGATATAAATTATTATTTTTTGTCATAATTTTATCATATTAATAAATAAATATCTGTAATAGTATACAATGTTATATTAATAATTTTATTTCATATCCTATTTGAAATTGAAATCTTAGTTATCTATTACTAAAAAAATATAAAATATTTCATTAATTTCATCATACATTAAAAATTTTTGAATTTCACTCCATGTAAAAATTTTATACCTATTTCTATCTAACACAAAAATATTAAAAAAAATCTGTATTTTTGCTTTTCGGTAGGCACGATTCTCCTGTCCCAAGGGCTAGTGCTTCTCTTTCTTTAAGATTATTGGAGCCAAAACAACCCAACGCCAAAGTCAAAAGGAAAATTAAAGTTCATGCCATTATGGCATTGGAGCCCCTTATTGTATCCTAATAAACAGTTCCTTTTTCTCCTGTTGGACTTTTCTAAGATGCATGTGGAGTGGTTGGACGGGAAAATTTAAACAAAAGGAGAATTGAATCTGAATGAGATAAAAATCCAAATTTAACCCGTAGGCAGGAAAGGGAGTCTTACACATCTATATTCAAATTGTGCATCTTGATAATTATATTCATCTATTTTTATTTTTCAAAATATGAACTAACTTATCTTTATCCACCCTAATAATTGCACGTACATTTATTATATTAATCATTGATCAGTATAGATTTTATAAAAATGTAAAGAATTTTATTTATTTAGATAAATAAATGTAATAATTGTAATTATAATTATTGAATATAATTCATACTCTTTTTTTATTTCCACAAAATTTTTTATTTTTATTTTAAATATACATTCATTTTTTTTGAGAAATAAGATATGTGAATATATATTTCTAAAAAAATAAAAGAAGTATCAATATAATATAATACAATTATAGAAATGAGTGTAATTTTCTTTAAAATTATTTTTTAATAAAAGGAAGTACTTTAATTATAAGTGCCTTTTTAGGATGGGGAGCTCACACTGTAGATCCAGCATGGCATGCAATAGAAAAGTCAGATTTTTTTCCTCCTTTTATTTAAAAAAAAAAATTATCATGTGCCAAGTGTTTAAAAAAAATATATTTATAAAAAAAAATAAAGATCCGACTCCCCCGAAAATCATGCGCCAAGTTTTTAAACAAAACAGAAAATAAAATAAGATAAAAATAGAAATCGGAGGATTGTTTCTGTCGTTATCCCCCGGGATGAAGAGCAACGCATGGATTTTAAGTACTGATATCAAATCGACATCGATATTCCTTTTTTTTTTCTTTTCACTTCTGTACACGTATCTCTCGTAAAAAAAATAAATAAATCTCGCACTCTTAATTAGAATTAGAGAGTATAAAAATCTCACATTCAATTTTTACGTTGGTTAAGCATTTTTGGAGTACCAATATACATATTCAAATTTTCTATAATATTAAATGCACTTAAAAAATAAAACTAAACATTACATTCGTTGATGAAAAAAATTAAAAGAATAAATAATTATAAATTTAAAAATTATTTTTTTAATTTATTATTTATTAAATTTTTAATCCTTAATTTCAGCATTAAAAATTGTGATTTAATATTTTACTTTTTAAAGAACAATTTTACACTTTTAAGGAGTGCAATTCGGTAATATACTGATATACTTTGGGTTCATGTATATTTGTCCTGCTTCTGTATGTAATATGATCCGAGAGAAAATACAATTGTGGGGATTGTCACATAATGTCTTGAAGAGTGAACAAGAAGCAAGTGGCTTACATGAAGAGAAGCAGACAGGATTTTAAAGAAAGGGTAGTTTTGACCCTTAATTGTGAGTTGTTGGCCAAATTGGACAACATAATGGTGCCGCCAAAGCTTACCACCACTTCACATGTTTGTCCTTGTCAACAGTATAGGTGTAATCTCAGTGTGGGCACGGCAATTTGGAATACCGGGGGCGTAAGGGTCAAGCCCGTATGGAAAATACTTCTTTAATATTCTGTTTAAATGGAAAAATTTAATTAAAAATAAAAAGATAATTCTCTTGTTTTTAATTTTTTAGTTTCATATATATATATATATATATATATATATATATATATATATATATATATATATATATATATTATGATTAGTTCAAATTAAATAATAATCATAATTAGTAAGTAAATCCATGCATAGTTTTAATTCATTATAAAATTAAAATTAGATAGAAGTTATATATTATGATTATTATATAATAAATTTGAAAATGAAATTAAAACTTTTTTATAAATCCTTATAATATTATATAATATATACAAAAATAAAATTTATTAATATAATACTAACAATTAATGATCCAAATAGTAAAGAACTTGATATTTCTTGGTATTTTTCAAGTAAGGTTTTGAATTTAAGTCTTCTGGATAAGAAAGACAATATGAGGAGAATTTACACCCACATTAAGTTCAAAACACATCAAATTCGGATTTATTAGTAGTCTAATGAAATTTGCTCAATTTATATAAAAAAATTGTTGGCATAATTGTAAACTAATAGAAATGTAGTTTTTTAATTTGAATCTTATCCTTATTCTTTGTTATTTTCTTGTTATAGAAGAAATAGATATAAAATTCTCACATGTAGTGCCATTTAGAATTCTATTTTTATGTCTACAAAAGATCTTATCTCTCTCTCTCTCTCTCTCTCTCGTACTAATTTAATTTTTTACCAGATTTTTAAACATTAAATTGATACTAGTTTGTCATAAAAATTTTAAGTTGATACTAAATTGATGAAAGTTTTTAAATTGATATCAATACTAAATAATGTTAAACCAATTTATCAAATAAGAATATATCAAATAATGAGTTGGGATTTCCTCTTTTATCATAGCTATCATGACAAATTTCAACATGACATCTTAGAGATCAAATGACTTTTGTGAAAAGGGAATTTCAAAATTTTCTTACAGAATTACTTAATATTAATACATAATTTTGAAAATTTTGAAGGTTAAGGGCCTTGAGAAACTTCGTGCATGGATGGTTTAATTTAAATGATACATGCATCAGCGTAATCTTTATTATCTTCGGTTGATTGAAAGGAAGCTTCTTTGAAGCGTCCTAAGGTGGATTCTTTCCTTCACGGAAAGGAGAAGTTAATTTCCATGTAAAGGTGAGCTAATCCCATAGCCATTGCTAAATAATTTCAAAATGGCCTAAAAAGATCGAATTAATAGCTTTTGATGTCAATTTTCTAGGTTCCTCCCACCCTACAACAGTACAGCTGCGTTTTCAAAAATGTCAACACTCAAGTTCTCCGAACACAACATAGAGTTTGACGATCACAACACAAGTGTGCAGACAGCACAACACTCCAACAAGAAAGCATGCAATCAAGAAAGTACACTCTTGGAAATTCATCTTTCATTGATATACATCGCCTATGTACAAGTTACAGTGTGGTGAGAGTTGAAAAACAAAGATCCAAACATAGTCACATACTCTTCAACCTCCGATTAGCTTTTAGCTGCCCGGGGCGACATTTTCCCAATTAAGTACTTCCTTAAAGTCACTAAAATTTACAATTCCAAACAAAAGCAGCTCTAACATCTAATAGTCTCTCTTAAACATCAGCATGGCAAAATTTCCCATCCATTCTGTTTTGAACAGCTTTCACAGCAGCAACTCTAGCAGCAGTTGCAGCCCTGTTGGCAGCAATTACTGCTTTGTTTACCTGATCATCCACCCTCCTAAGGTTTATAGCATTTTCTGCTGTTCTTCTGGCAGCCTGAATTCAATCCCCCGAAAGAGAAAACAATTAATATACAGCATTTACTACTAATTATATTAAAAGATAAAGAAAAAAAAAACAAAATACGATATGATAGTAGAAATGTCAATGAAAATTACAATTACCTGAACTGCTCTGATGACAGCATCAGATAGTTGTGGTAGAGGGTGCTTAAGGTTGCCAGCATCCCATTGCCCGCATCTTCTGTCACCAGTTCGAAAAGTATACATGCCAATACCTTGCCTACGCCCTTCATGCCATGCTCCCTCATAACAGTGACCATTGGCAAAGTGATACACACCAAATCCATGTATTTTGTCTCCAAAATACTCACCTGCATATCGATCTCCATTTCTGCAGCCAAATCAAACAAAATCAGAGTCAAATTCAAATTATGGAAGTAACATTAACCCAGAAGCTGCTACATCTACAAAACTCAACTTTTTTCATCTAAATCTGAAACTGTTAATGCTTGATGAAAGAAAAACGTTAAACCCAAAATTGAATAACTCACACAGAGTCAGTACAAAAACAGCAGAAACTAACCTGAAATGGTAACATCCGAGTCCATGCTTGACACCGTACTTGAACTCGCCAATATAACAACTACGATCAGAGCACGTCTGAACTCCAATACCATGGCTTTGTCCACTACACCATTCCCCGGCGTAAGAATCTCCTGTGTAGAACCTGTAAACCCCATAGCCATGCCTCAGGCCCTGCTTGTATTGGCCTTTATAGCGGCTCCCTCTTGCCCAGTTTTCAATTCCGTACCCATCGTACCTTCCATCAACCCAATCACCTTCATATCTTCCATTTACAAAGTAATTGTAAACACCACTTCCGTTACACCTCCCTTGGTGAAACTCCCCCTCGTAAATATCACCATTGCTGTAAAATTGCACACCTTCCCTAATAATTTTCTTAATCTTGCGCTCTTTCGTTGCGGGCGAATCCCCGATGAACCACTGAACCGGCTTCGAATTAGTCTTCGAAAAACCGATTCTTTTCACATTCTCATCCCAGGAGTGTTTCAGAATCGAAAAAGCTTGGTGGATCAGAACCCTGTTCTTTGATGCGAAGTATAGCGTCACGGCGATGAAAATCAGCGCCAGCAACAAATTCTCCGAAGTGGGTATTTCCCCACTCCCGAGATAGAAAAAGTAGAATAGATAGAATAACAGAGAAAATACGATGATTAAACCAACTGAGGCTATCGCCAGAGCCGGGGCTGTAAATCGATTCGACCCGGTTCGTGGGGTCGAACCCGTATCCTGTGGCCTCAGTCTCACCTTCACCTCCTCTTCGTCTTGGGTGGTGATAAGGTCTTCTTCGTTAACGGAAGAGAGGCTGTGAATGGACGATCGAATTGTGGGCGAAGAACGAAGAAGAGAAGAGTTGGTTCTCGTTAGCTTTGATTGGCTCTTCTGAGCTTCCATCGTGGGGAAGTTAAGTCCCACAAAAGGTCCAAACTTTCAGTCTCTGTCGTCAGATCCTCCCTACTCAGTCCACCGGTACCGCGATATTCTGATGAGGATGTTTATTTTCGAGAGCGCCGGCGACATCTCAGGCGGCGCACGCAGTTACAGTGCAAGTTAGCACAACTGAAACTCTATTCAGACGGAGAAAAGCAGAAACGGATTTTTTTTTTTTATCTTTTAAAAAAAATTCTGGAGAGAATTGGTCTTTGGAGGATCACGAGAATGAAGGAGAACGAAGAACTGGTCGAGGTTTATGTATACCCATCGAGCAATAGGAAAGAGGGAGATAGATTCAATATGGAGCGTTGGATTATGATCCAACGGTCAGATTCGGTGGGAAGTTATGGCCGTCTGATTGAGGTCAAGAGATCGCAGTCTTGATGGGAAGTTACGGTCGTCGGATCTAGATTCTGTGCCTTTTGGGTGCCTTTTGCTTTCCGTAGCAGGCCGGCACGTGCCACCACAGTTTTAAAATTGGTTGAGGAGGGCGAGCTTTTTTCCAATGTGGCTCGTTCACTTGGGTTTTATTTACTCATGGGGTTTATTTGGAAAAAGGGTGTAAATTTTTCCACAATCTAACGCTAATTAATCGTAATCGTTCGATGATGGACGGTTGGAATCGGGTTAAATATAACTTTCAATTTGTTTCAGAATAAAAAATAAAAAATATTTTTAAATTCGATCAATTACAGGTAAAAATTTATTAATTATTATTAATTGCAATTGAAAGCTTTGTTAAATTTAAAAAAAAATTGTTTTAAAAATATTTTAGATTCTTCAGTCAAAATTCCTCCTCTAATTCTCATTCATCATTTAATAATGAATTCAACCAAACCCATCCTTAACCATTATAAAACAGTTTAGTTAGTTAAATTTAGTTATAAAATATATTTTGATTGATTTTGATTTATGTTTTTTAGTAACCGATTTAGTTTGACCGGATGGAATTAAATCGTGTAATTAATCCTAATCAACCAGTCTCCACCCCTAGAACATTGCATGGAGAAGTTTTTTTCCTTTTTTTGTTTGGGAAAGGATTAACTTTGACAGAATTAGTTTTCGCTGGAATGAATTTTTTTTTCTTTTTATGTAATTTGCTGGAATGAAAGTTAAAAAATGCTTTTGTCTGTGAAATAACCGAAATGATATAAAATACGAGTTAGATTATTATGTTATTTCCCGTCATTTCATTTAATTTTTTATTACATTTTTTCTAATTTTAAAAGTTTTAAATTGATATTTTATATTTTTTATAATCTGATTCTTTTTTTATCATTTTACTGTTCAATTTTATTAGTAAAGGAGACGCATGGATAATGATATTTTAATGTTGTTTAAGGATTGATAATGTAATACTTCTCATTTATATTTAAGTGCGAAAAACATAAAGAAATTTAAGATATTTTATCAAATTATCACATTTTTAAAAGGTAAATACGGTCACTTGTCTCGGTTATCCCTTATTTCATTTATCTCCGAGTGGTGGTTAGAAATTTTAAGAGGCTAGTAAAAAAAAATTATTAATTCTCTTACGAAACGTTTTTTTTTTATAATAAAATCTATTATCATCATTTACCTTAATAAACTCTATCTATTTAAGATTATTTTCTTCTTTTAAGATATTAAATTTTGTTATTTGTAAAGAAAAAAAAATTCTTTCTCTCTTTTTATAACATGCCATCTTTTATGGCTATTATCTTTATTATCGACTATAATTATTATTGTTACTCATGATTTACTATTTTTCACAACTACTATATTTATTTTCCATCATAACCATTGCTATTACTCGACTTATCATGACTTCCATACAATTTTATATTATGTTATTCATAACTAAGAAAAATTATTTACTTGTCTTCTTTCACATTACTAAGGAAATTTTTATATTATGCTATCCATAACTAAGGAAAATTACTCACTTCTTTTCTTTCACATTAGACTAAAACAACCATAATCTTCGTTGTCCTCTTCTTGCTAGTACCATAATTTCTATTACAATTATTTATCACTTATTATCACTACTTATCATTCATCACAACTTCTATCACTATTATTATTATCATCCATGATTACCATCTGTCACTATCAACCACCCATTATTCACTATATATTATCCACTTTTTAGTATCATTCACCATTAATACTATTAGTATCATCCATCATCCAATTTCATACTATCACTTATCATGATATCCATGAAACATTGCTACCTACTTCTACCATTATTGTCTTCATCATTATATTAAGTTGAATTATTACAATTTTAAAATAATTTATCATGATTTTTAGAATTTTATTATAATTTTAAAATTTTATATTTTATTAATTAATTTGAAAATCTTCAATTAATCTGCATAGATGAACCAAACAACAACAAAAAAAATCATAAATAATATGATTCTATTTTCTAATAAAATTGGACAATTTAGAAAAATAATAGTTTCATTCCTTTATTCCACTTATTTTATTCCATTTCTCTTTCATTTTCATAAATCAAACCAAATACTCCTTAATAAATCGTTCACCTTGTAAGATAATTACTGTTAAGGTCTAATAAAAAATAATATGAAATACTTGATTAAAAATGAAGAATAAGTATGATTATTGAAAAATGTCATTTGCATCAAATAAAGGGGCCGAAGTTCAGTTTCGAAAATACAGTATAATTTGTTTATCATTCAATTATTGTAGGCCTATTTTACACACTTTAATCAGGCGGCTATTAACTATTAATTATTCACTCCTCAAATTCGCCTCTTAGTGTTGGGAGTTTCATGATTTTCCATAATTATCCAATTGAAAACTCTTAAAACATAAGAATCTAATTAAAAGTTAAGTAATAAGCAGAAAGAAGTACTGGATTAATTTAACTTAAAATATTATATTAAAGTATTAGTTAAATTTAAAAACAAAAATGGAAAATGAGAAGAAAAAGTAAAAAGGTGCAAAATAAAGTAGAAGTTTGGAATCTTAATTCCATCAAGAATTAATTTTGAATAAAAAAATGAATGAATTTTATGTTTGACAAATTAAATTAAATTTTAAAATTAATGGACTAGAAGGAAAAAAAATTTTGTGCACATTTTATTTTACTTATTAAATTTAATAAAAAAGATGAAAGTGACTTTTAATTTATTATTTAAATATAATTTTTCATTATTTCATTTGACTAAAATTAATTTTGGCCAGGAAAGTAACCAAACGGGCTGTCATTGACTTGGGTGGGAATTGATGCGATTGACGTGATCAAGAAATTAAGGAGGGTTAAATGATTGGGTTAGGGATGATTACAACACAATGCAGTACTTGATGCCCTTAACATGATCAAGCAATTAAGAAGGGTTAAATGGTAGGCTTAGAATATAATGTTGCATGTTTGTGTGTTAGTTAAGTAATTTATTCCTTCTGCTGTTAAAAATGTATTTGATATGGAATAAGTTTTAAGATTTAAATTTAATTCGTTCTTAATGCAAATTAATTTTATATTATTATTTATTCTATATATTGTTATATTAATAAAAATATATTAAAACTTTTTTATTGATAAAAAATTTTAATTATTATTATTTTTTAATAAAATATATTTTTATTCATTAATAATATAAAATATTTTATACTAATAATAAATTAAATTTAAAATTTAAATTATATTATATCTGTGCGTTGGCATCGAGTTTGAATTGCTTTAATAATATGTTAAACATTTATTTTATAATTTTGATTTTGATTATTGTTGAGGGGCGGGACTTCCACTACACATTGTAAACCGTGTATTAAATAATATAACCTGATAATAATAATATTTTTTTATTTAAATATTTTAACTTTTAGGGATAGATTTAAATAAAAATTTAATTTAATTTTTAGGAAATTGAATATTTTTATTATTAAATTATTTTTTTACTTTGAAGTTTATGTTTTCTATTTGATTTTTTTTTGGTATCGAGATTAGAAAAAGTAAATAATTTAATAATAAAAACATTTGATTTTTAGTAAACTTAAACTTTCTATAAAATTATGTTTTTTTTAGCGAGGAAGATAATTGAAATTTCAAATATGCTCCGTCAATTGCCTTCCTCTTTTTGACTCCATCTACAAATCTGGATTCATGTAACAAAATTATTTACTCTTTGTTTGGTTGGATAAGAAGAAAATTGAAAGGAAAGAAATTTTTAAAATTTATTCTCTTTTTTTATTTAGATGAAGAGAAAAGAAAGGGAAAATAGTTTTAAAGATAAAATATGTAACTATAATTTTTTATTCATTTCAAATTTTAAAATTTTTTCTTCTTTATTTTTTCCTTAATTTAAATTTAAAAATTTCTTTTCTTTTTCTTCTATTTTTATTTTAACGGCTAGATTGTTTTGCTTTTTAATTGGTGACTGAAAGAACAGAGAGAGAGAGAGAGAGAGAGAGAGAGAGAGAGAGAGAGAGAGAGAGAGAAATTTATCTTGTAATAGCTATTTATTAATAACAAAATCATGCATCTAACACAAAATCAAAAAATAATAGTACATAAAATGCGAGAAATAGGGAGATGAAATTGTTGATTTAGAATTTATTTATAATACAACCATTTACACATCTACCATCTACAAATTTGAAGTCATGATTTTAGATCTACCATTTAAAAATCAGAACCAAACAATGATGAATTTGCAAAATTCTCATTTCTTCTTCTCTTTTTGTTCCAATTCGCAGCAAATCTTAACTAGATTAATCTCACTTGCAAAAGAAAAATTTAGATGTTCCACCTTGAACATCAAAGAGATTCAACTTGGCCTCAATCGAAACACCGCTTGTCCATTTTGCTGATGTGAAGAGCAAATCAATGCCTATG
Source organism: Sindora glabra (assembly GCA_020226215.1). Taxonomy (NCBI): domain Eukaryota; kingdom Viridiplantae; phylum Streptophyta; class Magnoliopsida; order Fabales; family Fabaceae; genus Sindora; species Sindora glabra. The sequence continues at coordinate 43,201,227 of CM035227.1, read as the reverse complement.
TGCTCTTTTCATTCTTTTTTAACATCCTCACTAGGGAGTTCTTCATCGTCAATCTCTGGATGTTGAGCCGATTCAAAAGAGAAAAATTCTAAAGTATTCCTTAAGTTCTAAATTTTGAGTAGTGTAGTACAATTTACTGTAATCTTCTTCTTCAAAAGGTATGAATTTGTATTGTAGAATTCAAATTATTGTCTTGGTTGTACTCATTAAAGATCATATTTACACAACATGCCTTCTAAAATGCGTTCGCCAACCCGCACTAACATATGGCTCCCAAACATTAAGTATTATGTATTCTTTCCATTCTTTTTAAGTGTTATTTTAGAAAAAAAAAATATTTTTATTTATTTTTTATTTTGAGAAATTAAGATTTATTTATTGTCTTCTTTCAAATATTTATCTTACTATTTAAATAAATATTCAATAATTTTACTTATTAATTAACTTTCAGTAAATAATATATTATTAAATTATAATTCATATTTTCTAAAATTGAGGTTACTTGCTGTTTTTTTAATATTTATGTATTTACTTTAAACGACACTTAAATAAAATGAGAAAAATCACAAAATTGTTTAGTCAATGCAACTTCCTGGCTAGGAATAACTAAAAAGTCACTATTAGATTTATGTGCCCACTTGCGTAAACATTTTAACAAATTAAATTTCTTACTTTTTTTCAATAGTGTTTATGAGTGAATTTGTAAAATAGGGCCCAAGCCCTAAGGCTATGCGGGCTACTTGCAGGTTTAGGGCGGTTACGAACTTTCTATTTGGAATTTATTTTTTATACAATCTTGTATAGTCAATTCACACAAACTCAAACTCTTTTTTATAATTTTTCAAATATTTTGAAACTTTTTTAATCTAATCCAATATTTAATAGTTTAATATAAATTTTTAAATCTTACTTGGTTAATTTATTACACAAAATTAAAAAAAATCTAATTGATTAATACAATTTACAAAAAAATAATTCTTTTTTATTTCAATTCAATCCAATATCTCTTAAAAGTATCTTCCTTTATATTTAAGGTTCAATCTTCGACTTACATATACACATCTAGTAATTTAATTACTACTACTACTAATAATAATAATAATAGAAGCTATCTACGAACTTGGCTATTTTTACGCATTTAAAATGTGAGTTTATGTGAGAAAGCTCGTATAAATTTTACATGTATATTTATGAAATGGTAAAAGTAGAATTGAAGTTTCCCTAATTTCAAAAAACTGTTGGTGAGTTAGATATAGAGTGGATGATCAAAATTAGAGAAAAGAGATAAAAAAGAAGAGGAATATTTCTAAATTTATAAAAATATTCAACTTAAAATAAAAGTATTATGCCATTTATCACTAATTGTGAAATCATTAAAATCACACATGTAAAGTCAACTTTACATTGACGACTAAGAAGTAATATTATTGGTAGCATAGTCATGATCTTAATAGTATATTAATACTTAATATTATCTTAGGTGCTTTATTTCCTATTATATTTAATGTTCAAATCTAAAATTATATACGTGTATATTAAGTACATTAAGTGAATTATCACTTTTGTCATTAAAAAAATACCATTAAAATACTATTAGTAGCATGATCATAAATTGTGCTACTAAAATCTCCACTTTGTTGATAATAAGTTATTTCGATAAAAATGTTTTCTTTTTAAATTTAAAATTGAGTAATGCCTCTTTGAAAAAAGAATTTTTTAAAATTAAAACAAAACTACTTAAGCAAGGGTAACGCCTTTTAGTGGCTAATAATGGGATACAAGAGTTAAAAAAATAATTTAAGAGTAATTATACTTCCTCAATCCTTATCCTCATAGATAACTACAATAAATGTTCCAAAATAACGACGTCCGCCATACTTAATTTCACATGTGGGAAATCAATATTTGAAAACAACCCTTTCATTTTTGTAGATGAAATGTGTCTCAATTTTGGCTCGGGCCTATTTAAAGTGTAAAATTGCATTCTAAAGAATATTGTCAGTAAAATTCCTGAAATACTTCATATAAAATTCTTTGATCATATTATGATATATAAATGTTCATGTGTGTGTGTGTAATTTTTTATATAATTATTAGTAATAATTATGATAATTATTAATGTATTAATTTTTTTAAATAGAGTAATTAATATTTATGTTGTGATATGATTGGAGAATTTTATATCAAATATCTAAGAAGCTTTACCTAAATTTTGTTCTAAAGTAGAATATTACATTCCTTAATAACAAAATTGAGTACTTATAATGTGATAAATAGTTAATTAAAAAAGTAAAATTTAAATTTGTAATAATCTATTTCCTTGATTTTCTTAAAGAAAATTGTAAAGTTAGTCTACTTGAGTAATATTATATGCATTGAAAATGAAATTTAAAATTCAATTTTGAATGCAAATTAAGAGTTATGATGAAATATATGATGGTAAGATAAATTTATAAAACTTAATCTAATGAATATAAAAAATTTAAAAATTCAATTTCAAATCTTATTTTCAATACCTATAATATTTTTTATTCTACTTTCTAAGTTAATAATGTGATATGAAAGTTATTTTAATGACAAGTGTAATTAAAAAAAAAATAACTAGTCACAAAATAGCATCTTAAATTTAGGGTTTGTTTGGTTTATAGGGTTAGAAGTTTTGGGCCCAACCACTACAAATCACCTACTCAAATCCAAAATTATGCACTTTAGGTAGGATTAGATATCATAATAGGTAGAAGTGGGTGAAATTTAAAAGAAAATTTTAGTTATACGAATGGATGTGGGTTAAAATTCACTATTTAATACTAATTGCAAACCACCTGCAAATATTCAAAAGATGATGTTATTTTAGGCATTAGTTGCCAAAAAAAAATTGTTGGTTTTTTCCTTATCATCACTCATTAGATAGAGATGTCAAACATTAAAAATACAACTTAACTTTTGTCCTCCATCATGTTCATAGAAAGCAATCTAATTTTAGTGATTTATGTATAATCAATTCATTTATCTAAGGATTCTATAAATTTAGAGAACATACTAGAGTCATTTATTTATTTTATCTAAACAAATTAAAAACAAAAACTAGTAATATTAGTCTCTGAAATATATTGTATTTCTATTTATATCTTCAATTTCAATTTTAACTTTACTAATTTCTTTAATAGAGTACAATAGTAATTTATATATAGCTAATTTCATCTAATGGGAGAATGTGTGCTCGTTCTTTTATGTTAATTTTACAAGTGAAAATAATAATATTTCACATAAATTTAAATTATTTTATAATAAATTTACATACAAGAAAGTAAGCAGTGAACCAATTTGTAAAATGATTAATGTGTAGGGTATTTTTATTTAAAATACTCTAGACCCACTCGCACCCAATGGTAACTGTGAAGTGCGGGTCCAAATGGGTAATATAGTATTTGCAGGCAATTATGGGTCCAATTTTATGACGTACAATTTTGAGCAGACAATTGATTTTGGAGTCTTTAATCATCCGTGCCCACCCAATTTCCAACCTTATTGGTTTAGGAGAAAATGAAATTTTTAAAAAATATTTTTCTAAGAAAACATATTTCTAAAAAATGAATTGATTTTCTATTGTTTGGTTCATAAAGGAAAACTATTTTTTAGTATTTAGTGTACAAAGAAAAATTAATTCCGTTTAAAGTAAATCAAAATTATTTACTTCAAAATTATTATAAATTTATGTACTTTTTTAAAAAAATTATAAAATTTTATTATTCTTAGTGCTTAGTAGTCTAATAATGATTAGTTTGTAATAATAATATATATATTAAAGGTATTACAAAATCTCATACATAAATTCACACAATTAATTTAATTAATTATTATAAAATATTATATAATAAAGCATCCATCATAAGGAAGAAAGGGAGAATATTTTAGTGAATATTGAATAAAAATGTGCACTTGGATTTTAATAAATAAAAATAGATTTTATAAAAAAAGAAATAGAATATCCATCATGAAAATATTTAATAAATGAAAATAAATTTTGCTTGTGATTACAATTGCATAATAAGGTGAGAAGATAGAAAAGGAAAACTTAAGCTTAGGTATGGATGTATTGAGTAATAAGAAAAATAAATTTTATTTTTTTAAAATGGGAAGTTGCTTTATGAAAAAATAATATAACTTTTTGATTGATTATAATTTATTTTCCTGTTAACTAAAATTTTTGAATGTTCAAACAAAGGAAAGTTGGAAAATAAATTCTAAAAATTCTCATTTTCCCCCAACCAAACGGACTCTTAAAGTGTAATTAAAAAAATGACTAGTCATGTAATAGCATCATAAATTTAAACTTAGAATATTATAAAATAGAAATTGAAAAGAAGCACAACTATCCCATTACTTATTATATCTTTAAAGTGGATTTCTTTTAAAAATAAAAAATGTCACCAAATTTACAAAATGAGCTTATGGACATGGATAGAATACAAATTCTTAGAGACAAACTTTTAAAAGATATATATATCTATATATATACATATATTTTCAGTTAAAATGCACAATTGGTTTACACAATACATATTTTTAAGTACAAAAATTACATTTTTTTTGGATTAATGATACAAATTTATTTAAAAGCCTAGGAATCTACACCTATATGGGAAAAATGGTTTTATTAGTCATCACTTCAATTATGTAGTGAGTTTTGCTTGCAAGTAGGGTCTTTGCTTTTGGCTCTTCACATTTCAACTTTCCATGTCACTAAGTTCATTTCTTTCTAATAGGGAGAATTGAGTTTGTACTTTCTAGTTTATGTAAAAGAAATCAAGTGATTTCTTTAGAAAGTTAATTTTTATTGAGGTTCTTTTGTGACTAAAACAATTTTTTTTCTAGAATGTTGCAAATTTAAGGTTGAATTGCTACTTTACTTATAATTTTGGTCAATTCCTAATTTAATCTTTATGATTTAAAAGTAAAGGTAATCATAGGTTAGGTTATGAGCCAACAAACTGAATTTTTTACATAAAATTGTAAGGTATATATTAGCATTGATAGAGCTTATAGGTTAAGAAAGGGTGAATTGACCTTTAGCAAAAATTTTCAAATAAAAATTATAATGTTGATTTAATGAAAACTGTGAAATACAATAAAAAGGTTTTTGAAAAATGATAAATATGTAGTTTAAAAAATATAAAATATTTCAGTAATGATTGAAAATGCTTCCTTAAAAATAATTCCAAACACGTTTCTTTAATGAGATAAAAAATCATGGACCTTCTTTTTCTATGAAGCAATGCAATTTTCAAAATAATATATAAGTAAAAAAGTAGAGAAAAAATACAAAGAATTTTTATAGAAGTTTTATTGTCCAAAAGGAATGCCTTTTAGGTTTACTCTTTTCTTGTTAAGTTATCAAATATCATTTGAGGTATTCACTAACTTTTCATCAAGTTACGACACTTATCTTTACAAGATTCTCTTAATCTATACTAAGATTTCAATTGCCACCTAACTTTTCAAGATTCTTCAATCTCCATAAGATTTCAATTACCACCTAATTTTATAAGATTCTCATAATCTCCACTAGAATTTCAAGATACAAGAATGGTTTTCCACACAATCTCTAAAAGAGATTATATAAATTTTCACTCACTAACACTCTTAGAGTGGATATATAAGTTTTGGTTCTAAAGTGTAAAGAAGATGAGAACTAAGATTTTTTTAAAATGAAAGCTAGAGAGAATTTGTAAGTTATAGTACAATGCTTTTATTTCTTCTATATTGTCTTATCTTTAAATGCATGTAACCTATGTATAGAGGAACTAACTTCGGCCCTAAGTTATTTTTTGACTCCAAGTTTGAATTTAGGCTCCAAATTTGAAATTTGAACTTTTGGCTCCAAGAATTTAAAATTTGAAAAATGGCTTTATAAAGTATTAGCTTGCCTTAGAAGCTTCCTAAAATATTAAATAATTTAAAAATATCATGTATGTATTGTACATGTTAAATTTTCAATCACTTTTTTACTTTTTCTCGATTTTTCACCTAAAATAGTAGTAATGTTATTATATCTTTGAAATTATATTTTCTTCTAGAAAAACTAATCTAGGTGGCTTATACTATATCTATATTGCTCAAAATTGTTCATTCAGTTGTGAGAGAGGTGTCCTGGTAGCTTATATAATTTAATATCAATTTTAGAACATGTTAGGTAATTTAAAATTTGAAATTATCCCTCATTTTGATTTTCCCATCTTAATCAACGAAAGGATCAAGATGACTAATAAATATTAACTATTAGATTTTGTCATCTTTCCTTTAGAAATAAATAATATATTACAGCTAATAAAATTATTATTTGGAAAGCAAGTTTAGCATTTTAAAAATAAAAATAAATGAAAAATTATAAAGCATTTTTTGTCACATAGGAAAATATATTTTTTGTAGTCAATTAAGCTTTTGTAAATATGAAAGTATGATAGCCCAAAGCTCATAAAACATTTAAAAGGTTTAATAATCATAATCCATTAATTTTTGAACCTAAATAAGTTAGATGATGATAATGATGATGAAAATAATAATAATAATAATAATAATAATAATAATAATAATAATAATAATAATAATAATAATAATAAGCTTAAGTTCCAACTTAAAAATATTTAATAAATAAATCCAATTTATTTCTCATTTATTTCCTCATTCTCCTCTTTTTTAATAATAACAAATCTTTGCAAAGTTTTACTAAAAGGAATTTCAAATCATATATTGTAAACAATATCATAGCTATATAAGTATATTAAAGCTACATAGATACTAAAGGTATCAGGGTATGATTCAATTTTATAGATGTTGAAACATGTTAGAAAAATATATCATGCATCATACAAAACTATTTGCAAAAATCGATGCAAAAATTATCTGAAAAATGAAACATGTAAGGCTTTCAAATGCTCCCAATGAATCTAAGGTGTCTTGAAAATTTGCTCCCCCTAAAATTTTGGGTATTAAATAATTCCTCATTTTCTAAAAAAAATTGCTTAAATATTTTACATCCTTTCCCCCCTTTTAGCATTAAAAAAACAAGTAGAAAATAATGTTAGAGAAGAAATAAAAAAGGAGACAAAAAATGAATGAAAATAAGATCAAGGGGGAAATATCAGAACAAAAATAGTATGAAGAAAAATAATATTAGAGTAAAAACATAATAGAGAAATAGTAGGATTAGAGCGAAAAATAGAGAGATGGAAACATGTTATAATAGAGAGACAAAAGCATATGGATAAAAAATATGTCATAGGTTTGAAAATATATGAGGGAAATTAATAGTAATGAAAGCCATAACATGAAAGAAAAGAAAGAACATTAAAAGAGTAACAGATTTAAGTCAGAAGTCATTAAAAATTAAGGCAAAAAAATAACAGAAGTCATTAATAATAAAGAAGTATTCAAAATAGAAAAATGATAGAGTAGGACAATAGTGAGTAATAATAGAAGTATCCAAGATTAAAAACACCCAAGCTTTTGCATGAAAAAAAATGTCATATTAGATGACAATAACAAGAAATAATAAAAATCAGGAAGTGATAAGACATTCAACAGAAAAGATGTGAAAATAGTTAAAAGTGATTGTAAACCCTTATAAATATTTAGATTTTTTTGAAGACAATCTACAAAAGTTATTCAAAAGTAAGCAGTATCAAGATATGTAATTTCCTTGACTAAAATTACTAACAAAAGTCAACTTGTCATAATAGTTTTAGATGTATATGCAAAGATGAAAATCTTATAAATGACAATACATATGCCTAATTTTAATTAGTAAACTATGCTAAGCTATCTAAGGATTCAAGGGAGGTTTGTTATTTGAAAGCAGTTAATCAATGATAGTCTTCATCTGTGCTTGTAAGTTTTGGAAACCACTATCAACCTTATTAGAGAGAATGGCAAGATCTCCTTCAAGCTTGTTAATTCTATCTTCATTGCTGGGCTTGAAATTGGATGGACTTATTTGTGCAGGAATAGATAGAAGACAAGGCATGGTTAGAAGGTATGCTTTATGCATCACAAGGTCCATAAAGAGAGTGAAAGAGTCAAGTGGTGGTTAGTTGGAATATAATAGAGATGACTATAGTTTAGATGGAGTTACTTTGGCTTTGTCTTTAACTAGTTGAGGTACTTCTATATCTAGTGTTTCAATAGGTGAAGCTTTAGCAAGGCTAGGAGCAGTGTGATAAAAAATGATTGAGATGTATGGCAAGGATGAGGTGATCTGGTTAGAGTGTTCTACCTAAATGGTTTACTGTCTTAACTCATTGCTTTCATTAGTGAAAAACTCAACAATTATTAGGCATAGGTTGCATTTTGAGGCCTTCTTATTTTCCTGAAATATAGCTCAACTAAGTTGGAGATTAAGAAAGGGTCTTCAAGTGATGTAGTATTAAAAAGGTCTAGCAATTAAAGCACAATTGCAAATGTTGCAATCTGAAAGAGCTTTGAGGTGGTTTGCTACTACCTTTAGATTTTGGAATTATACTAGCATCCTTGGATGACTCTACTTCAATGTTTATATATTCTTATTATGGATTTTTTTTATTCCTCACCAAAATCTATATTTGCTCCCAAACTAGAACCTTTTAGCTCATCTTCCTTCTCTATATCAATTAATGGCTCACACCATATTTCATTTTCCTAATTACTAGTAGAATGTTCCTTTGCTTCTTCCTCTTTCTTTTTCTCTTCCTCATCCTTCCTTTTTTTTTTTCCTCTTATTTTAATTTCTTTTTCCTTTTCTTTGGTTTCTTTATTACTACCTATTATATTAAATTCTTCTTTAATTTTTTAATTTTTTCTTTTAGTTGCCTTTTTTTGGCTATGACAATTTCAATCTTAATATCCATCAATCTATTTACATATTCTTCATTCATAGGCTTAATATAAGATTCATTTTGAATAATTTTTGTTTACTCTTAAGAGGTTAAGTTACCAAAATCTAATTCCAACTCTATCACTTCCTTGGCTTTTGGTTTTCTTGTTTTGCTTTCAGAATAATTTGGTAAATATCCAGTTTTTCTAATTCTACTTAACCTTCTTTTTTCTTCCCTTATTTCCTTCTTTTTCTTTTTATCCTTACCACTACTACTTCTAGGTTTCATAGTTTTAAGAGCTATGGTAGCTTTTTTCATTTGTTTAGTTTTTACTTCTCTTGGATCCTCTTTTAATTTTCTTTTTCATTTCCCTTTGTCAAAGTTCCTTTTTTCCTGTACTTTCTCTTTTTTTGATATTTATTCCTCTAGTAGGTATTTGAAAAAGGCTCTATTTTTCTATTTTTTCCTTTTCCTTCTCTTCTTCCACTTCTTTTACAAATTTTTTCTTTGCTTTTCTAACTTTATGAATTTTAGTTGAATAATTCTTCAAGTTAATAACTTTTCAATTCATATTAGCAGGCAATTCAAGCTCTTTACTAAAAGCTAATATCCTAAGCCAGCTATCATTCATCATATTTCCTTTAAAAACTCTTTAACCTTTCTCTCTAGACAAATTTACTTCAAAATATTTTAAGATTTTAATAATCACCATACTATATCTTATATGTGCATCAACCTAAGACTTAATGGATAGGACTTGTCTAGTTATTAGATACTTCAAATCAATCTTAAACTCAATTTCAGTAGCCTATAGTAAGAAGGCTTTAAAATTACTTACATTACTTATAGAACCCCATTTGGGGCATAGCATATTGCAAATTTAGTAGTGTAAAGCCTTGAAATTCATAATTAATTGATTTGCCAAAGGAGCCTTGTTAGTATTTCTACTTCCTAGTTTTTTAAACCTATCTCTTAAAGTTGAATCTATTTCCATCCTTAATGGTTTTGCTTGGGTTTAATTTGACTCCATCATTCGAGAATCTTAGTAGATGGTTCATCAATCTTGGACTGACTTTCAATTTTTCTCCATTAATGTAAATTAATAACCTTTCACCATCCTTTAAGGGTTCAATATTAGGGTAAAAAAAGCTTTGTGTGTTTTTCATATACTAATTCATCTATTCTCATAAATTCCTCCCATAAAATATTTTATCCTTTCATTTTTTAAAATATGAACATTAACTCTTCTGGGTTTCATAAACTTTCTCATTTTAAAATCATTATCATATATGCTAGGCACAAATACATTCCTAAAATCATTTTTATTTAAGATTATAGATTGTGCCATTAACGGAATGAAGGTTTATTGGAGAGAAACAGGCATGATGTTGAAATAAGTAAAAAAATTACTAGAATATGATTGAAAAATTTTCTTGATTTCAATCAAAAGATTTACCAAAATTTGGGTTGAAAGGCATGAGTTCTGATAATAGGAAGCAAAGAAATATAGTGGTTTTCTAAAGTAGAGAGGAATATGAATTAACTCTTGCTTTAGGAATGTTATATTATTTGATGAAATAAATTTTATTTTCTTAGAAAAAATAAATTCAATAAGTATAACATGGGATTTAATTAATCTTTCCCACAAGAGTAGTTAGTAGAAATAGGTGATTAGAGAATTAAAACGTAGTTTAATTTTTGAATTAAAGCAATTGACTCTATTTTAAAAAGATAATGAAAATACTTTCAAGTACAAAAAGAGATGACATGCAATAGTAACAAGCACAAAATGCTTTTAGCACTAGAGTTGTGATTAGACACAATCCAAAAAATTTTAGAGTTTAATTTTCAGGTCTCCAAACCTTCCAAAAGCTCGAGATAGCAACAAGCTTGCAATCTTGCTATCTCACAACACTAATGTTATTTCCTAATTAATCTGAACCTATTTCTAAGAAATGATACATAAGATGTCACATAGGCATATGATAGTACATAAATTACATATAGTGCAATTCAATCAAAACTAATCATACTAAGTTCCTTTCTAATATGATAAAACTTATCTTTATATAAGGATTTTGTAAAGATATCTGTTAATTAATTTTTACTATTTATAAATTCAAGCAGGATATTTTTTTTAAGCACATGATCTCTTATAAAGTGGTGTTTAATTTCAATATGCTTTATTCATGAGTACTGAATAGGATTTTTCATTAGATTTATAGCACTTGTATTATCACAAAAGATTGGTATGGATGGGAATTTCAAACTATAATCTTTAAGTTATTTTTTCATTCATAGAATTTGTGTGCAACAGCTTCCTACTACTATATATTCTACTTTTGCTATTAGTAAGGTAATTGAAGCTTGCCTTTTGCTATGCCATGATATAATTCTTTATCTCAAAAATTGACATGCTCCACTAGTACTTTTTTTTTTATCTAACTTGCATCCTACAAAGTTAGCTTCTGAATATCCAATTAGAACTAAGGAACTCTCCTTAGGATACTAAAGGCCATAGTTTTTAGTTTCTAGTAGATATCTAAAATTTTTTTAACAGCACATAAATAAAATTCTTTGAGATTTGTTTAATATCTAACATATGTACTAATATTAAACATAATATATGGTCTACTTACGATTAAGTAAGGAAGTGAACTAATTATATTTCTATACTGCTTTTCATCAACTATCTTACCATTTTTGCCTTTGTCCAATTTTGTGGATGGATTCATAGGAGTTCTAATAGCCTCTGCATTTTCCATTCTAAGTTTCTTTAAAAGCTTACTCGTGTATTTCATTTAATTTATGAATATTCCTTCCTTTGTTTATTTTATTTGAAATCTCATGAAAAATATGAGTTCTCCTATCATGCTCATCTCAAATTCACCTTTCATTAAGTTTGAAAATTCTTTGCATAAAAGGTTATTAGTAGAACCAAAGATAATATCATTAACATAAATTTGGATAACTAATATATCATGCTTAATGGTTTTAATAAAAAGAGTAACATCCATTTTACCTCTTGAAAAACTATTTTCAATAAGAAATTTACTAAGCCTTTCATACTAAGCTCTTAGAGCTTGTTTTAATCCATAAAGGGCTTTGTGAGTTTGAAAACATGAGTTAGCTTTTCTTTATTTTCAAATTTAGGAAGTTGTTTTACATAAACTTCCTCATTTAAAAAGCCATTTAGAAAAGCACTTTTTATATCCATTTTATAAAGTTTAAAATTTTTGAAGCAAGCAATGGATAGTAACATTCTTATAGATTTAAATTTAGCAACTGATGCATATATTTCATCATAATCAATACCTTCTTATTGATTATATGCTTAAGTTACCAACCTTGCTTTATTTCTTATCAGTTTACTGGATTCATCTAATTTATTTTTGAATACCTATTTGGTTCTGATGATTAAATGATTTGAATGTTATGGTATAAGCTTCTATATTTCATTTTTCTCAAACTTATGTAATTCCTCTTTTATAGTTTTGACCTAATTCTCATAATTGAGAACATCTTGTACATTCTTGGGTTTTATATGTAATAGTAAAGCTAAGTTAGTATTATTTTTAAAAGAGGATCTAGTTTTCATACTTTAAGATGGATCACTAATAATAAATTCATTTGGATGGCTTAGATGATTTCTCCATTCTATTGGTAGGCTTCCTTTACTCCTTTGAGGTGTATGTTGCTATTCTTCAGCTAGATTATTAATAGCTTTGTCATTCTGTTCCAAGTAGCAACTATCCTATTCATTTTCAGCATTTTGCTTGAGATAGCAATCTCCTTGCTCTCTTGGGAAATGAGTCTTAAATTGATTTTCTCTAGCTATTTCAGTTTGATCTTTAGACTTTTGCTCCTTTGAGACTACTTGGTCTTCATCATTAGCTTGCTTTTTCAGGAAATATGCATTAGATACATAAAAAATAGCATGTATAGTTTCTTCAACAGTAAAGATTCTTTTATTGTATACTTTTTAAGCTTTATTTATATTAAAGTATCCAATAAAAATTTCTTCATCACTTCTCAAGTCAAATTTTACAAGATTGTCTTTTCCAATATTTAAAATGAAACATTTGCATCCAAAGGCATGTAAATAACTAATGTTAGGTTTTCTACCCATCCATAATTCATATGGTGTTTTCAGCAAAATGGATCTTATAAAGTATCTATTTAAAATATAACATGATGTATTAATAGTTTCAGCCCAAAAATATTTTGGTAAATTATTTTTATAAAGTATGGTTTTAGCCATATCTTATAATGTTCTATTCTTTCTTTTAACCACCCCATTTTGTTAGGGAGTTTTAGGATAAGAAAAGTTATGATCAATACCATTTTCATCATAAAAATTTTTAAATTTTTAATTTTCAAATTCATCGCCATAGTCACTTCTAATATTTAACTCCTTTTTCATTTTAAACTTTCTTACAAAATTTCTCAAATATTTCAAAAGATTATTTAGTCTTATCGCCATAGTCATATGGATTTCATTTTAAACTTTCTTAGAAGATTATGTTTAAAATTATCAACTAAATTAGCATTATCAATGGAGGTAAGACCCATACATATCTTACCTATATCAATGATTTTACATTTTATATTATCTCCAAGTGTGATAAATCCATTATTTATAATTTTCAGTGATGAGAACTTGCTTCAATTTTCGATCATATATCTTGAGCATCCACTATCTAGAAGCTAATCATCCTTTTTAATTATAAATTTAAAACACATCTACAGTAAAAGATTCATTTTTCTTAGGTATTCAAATCTTTTTAGGTCCTTGGTAGTTAGTTGATACCCTCATTTTATCATTTTGTTTATTAGACATTCAATCTCAATTTTTCTTTTTAAGCATTCTTTTTTTCAAATAACAAAAATGAAGCAATATAGCCTTTATCTCTATGATAACTACAAGTTATATATGATCTTGATGGATGAGAAGTTTTTACAAAGGAACTTTTATAATGTTTATTACAATGTAAATGAAGATATCCTGATTCTTCTTTTTTCAAAAAATATTTTTAAATCCTTAAAAGAGTATCTAAATTATTTTTTCCATTAACAAACTTTACAAGATCATTTGTTAAAATATTTATTTTTCTTTTTAGAAGAATATTTTATTTTTTCTAGTTTAAAGATTTTTGCTCTAACTTAGATCTCACTTTATGATTTTTTTACTTTAAAAAATTTAAGATCATTTTTTAGAGCTTGATTTTCTTTCTTTGAAAGATCTTTTTCTTTTCTTTTAATAAATCTTGATTTTTTTTTCCAGTTTTTCAATTGATTTTGTTAGAAATTGAAAATTACTTTCTAAAATTGTTTTTCCTTTCTAAGATTTTCATTTTTCTTTTTAAAAAAATTCAAATTATTTCTCAAATTTTGTTTTTCAATTCAAGAAAGAGTTCAAAAAACCTTTTTAAACTTTCATAATGTATATCACAATGTAGGTGAGATATTCTAATTCTTCTTGTTTCAAAAAATATTTTTAAATCCCTAAAAGAGTATCTAAATTATTTTTTCCATTAACAAACTTTGCAAGATCATTTGTTAGATTATTTATTTATTTTTAAGAAAAATATTTTCCTTTTTGAAGTTTATAGATTTTTGCTCTAACTTAGATCTCACTTTATGATTTTTTACGTTAAAAAATTTAAGATAATTTTATAAAGCTTAGTTTTCTTTCATTAAAAGATCTTTTTCTTTTTTTTTAATAAATCTTGATTTTTTCTAACTTTTCAATCGATTTTGTTAGAAATTGAAAATTACTTTTTAAAATTGTTTTTCCTTTTCAAGATTTTCATTTTCCTTTTTCAAAAATTTCAAATTATTTATGGAAATTTAATTTTCAATTTGAAAAGAGTTTAAATTTTTTTTTCCTTTTTGAGAAAATTATTTTTCTTTATTAAAGCTTTGTTTTATTTTTTTAAAGAAAAATATTTAGTTAAGACTTTATAAAAATCTTCCATCAATTTATCGTAAGATAAAGAAGATTCAAGTTTATTATTAGTTATCTCATTGTCTTCTTTGCTTCTGGCCATAAACAGTAGTCGGTAATATCATTTACTTTTTTTTTTTCGTCTTCAAGTTTTTCTTCAGAGGATATATCTTCATCTTCCCAAGTTGCTATCATAGCCTATTTCTTGATTGGCTTCTTTAGAAGCTTTTTCTTTAATTCTAGGTACTCATTTTTCTTGTGTCCTAGCTTTTTACATTCAAAGCAAACCAAAGGTGAGTTGCTTGATTCTTTATTTTACTCTCTTTTTTGAAGTATTCTAGGTTTAAAACTACCTTTTTTTGTACATTCTAAATTTTTTTTTACCAAAAAGGCCAACTCGTCTTCTTGTTTCTTAATTAATATCATCGTTTTTTATCATATTTTTATACAGATGTTTTAAAAGCTATCATTTTTTTCTTAATCTTCTCTCATTTATATTTTCTTATATGCCAAGAGTTTTTCTCTTAGCTCATTATATGTAAGAGTTCTCAAGGTTTTCTCATATTTCTTTCTTGTATGGCATTTACTTTAGATTGTCATATTTTTTAGAAGAGCTCTCAAGGTTTTCATCACTAGTTCTTCATCGGTAATGATTTTTCCTAATGCATAAAGATCACTAACGATGACTGAGAGCCTTTCAAATATAAGTTCTATCTTTTTGTTCCCTTCCATCTTGAGTATTTCATATTCATATAGAAGCATATTGATCTTAGTTTCTTTTACTTGATTAGTGCTTTCATAGGTCACCTCAAGTTTATCCTATATAGATTTTACAGAATCTAGAGATTTTTTTTAACTCGCTAGATGTTATAATACACATAATGACATTCATTACTTTTGTGCATATTATTTCTTTCTTGCAATCAGCTTCTATCCATTCATTTTTTAGCTTAAGAACTTTTATTTTCTTTCCATTTTTGTAAGTATTTTATAGCCTTCCTTGATCACTTTTCATGCTTCAATGTTAGTGGATTTGATGTAATCATCATTTTAAACTTTCAATAGTCATAATTTATGCTATTAAAGAGTAGAGGTCTAGTTGTAGAATGTCCTTTTAGTTTATGATTTTGGCCAAAAAGCTCTATTACCTTTAAAATCTTTCCTCACAAAGTTGTTAAGCTTTAAAAATGTAAAACCAAGCTCGGATACTAATTGATAGAGCTTATAAGCTAAGATGGGATGAATTAGCCTTTAACAAAAATTTTTAAATAAAAATTATAATGTTGATTTAATGAAAATTGTGAAGTGCAATGAAAAGGTTCTTGAAAAATGATGAATATGTAGTTTCAAAAATATGAAATATTTTAATAATAATTGAAAATATTTTCTAAAAAATAATTCAAAAAACATTCCTTTACATAATAAGATAAAAAATCATGGACCTTCTTTTTCTATAAAGCAATGCAATTTTTAGAACAAGATATAAGTAAAAAAGTAGAGAGAAAATACAAAAAAAAATTTATAGAGGTTTGATTATCCAAAAGGAACATCTTTTGGTTTACTCATCTCGTTTTAAGCTGACGAGTATCATTTAAGGTATCTATTAACTTTTCATCAAGTTACAATACCTACCTTTACATGATTCTCTCAATTTATACTAAGATTTCAATCACCACCTAAGTTTACAAGATTCTCTAATCTCCCCTAAGTTTACAAGATTCTCTAATCTCCACTAAAATTTCCATCACAACCTAGTCTTACAAGATTCTCCAATCTCCACTACAATTTTAATCATCACTTAGTTTTATAAGATTCTCACGATCTTCATTAGGATTTCAAGATACAAGAAGGATTTTTCTCATAATCTCTAAAAGTAATTATATAAATTTTCACTCACCAATACTCTTAAGGTGAATATGCAAATTTTGACTTTAGAGTGTGAAGAAGATGAGAGCTAAGATTTTTCTAAAATAAAAGTTAGAGAGAATTTATAAGTTGTAGTGCAATGCTTTTATTTCTTCTATGTTGTCTCATCTTCAAATACATGTAACCTATTTATTGAGAAAACCAACTTAGGCTCCAAGTTATCTTTTGGGTGATATAAATACAATATAAGCTATTTCTATTTCCAAAATAAAGCATTTTTTGTCACATGGTAAAATATATTTTTAAGAAGTCAATTGTGCTTTTGCAAATATAAAAGTATAATGACCCAAAATCCATAAAATATTTGAAGGGTTTGATAATCATAATCCATTAATTTTTGAACCCAAATAAGTTGAATGATGATTATGATGATGATGATAATGATGATGATGATGATGATAATAATAATAAGTTATAAGTCCAAGTTCCAACTTAAAAATATTTAATAAATAAATCTAATTTATTTCCCATTTATTTTTTCAAGCATGAATCCAAACTCAACTCTAGCTTAAAAGAAAAAATGAATATTGGCCCAATCACATCTCAACTTTATTTTCATGGTATGTGGATCGAATTATTTTAAAATTTTGAAATATTTTGACTCATAATTAAAATTATTTTCTAATAAAAATATATTTTAATAAAATAATAAAATATATAAATATGTATAATTATTAATTATACAAAAATAATTTTTATTTTAAAAGTTAATAAATTATAACTATTATATATATTATATACTAAATATATTTATAATATATATTTCTTTACATCAGGTTAGATTGGCTTGATTGCATTTTGTGTTATTCAGAACCCTATCATATGAGCCTACTTTTTGGCTTAAACCTTAATTTTTTTGGGCGGAAATTGTGGGGCTTAACAAGTCGTCCATCCCGTGCTCAGGTGTATTTAAAAGTTTTGAAGTGGATTTTTTATTTATTTTTCATTTCTAATTAAGTATTTTTTGTCATTTTCCTACTAGATTTTATTGGCAATTAACCTGTATAGGTAATGATCAATTAGTGATTTATGATATGAGAGATAAATGACTAATCCCTTCCCTAAAAAAAATTTCATAAATTTTCTAATTTTTTAAAAGTTATTTGCCACTTAAATACTAATATAAGTTATATGGAAGGTTTACGTTAACCATTTTGAACTACATGAAAATAGTGTTGTCCACATGCGGTAATTGCTAACAAAATCAAGTAGAAAAATGATAAGAAATATTCAATTCAAAATGAAAAATAGGAGTACAAATCTAGTTTAAAAAATTTTAAATTGTAACAATTTAATTAGAAATTAAGTAAAATTTTAGGGAGTGTAAGAGTAATTTAACCTAATTATAAACATGCACAATTTTATATTTTTATTTAACTTAAGTACTTTTCTGCCATAAGTCCAAGTAAGTGTGATGCAGTTATTTACATCAACTTTTTATGACTCTTTAAATAAACCATCTTTTTTTTTTTTTTTTGCTCTCAACTCTTTAAATAAACCTTAAAATACATCCAATCCACCAATCTTGGTCATCTATATATAAGGATAGCAAAAATACCTTTATCCAATGAATTTATCTAAATTGATTGGTATTTATATAATAGATCTTATCGAAATTAGATCCTTGACAATTTTGATTTGAGTCTAATCATTAAATATTTAACAGATTTTACATCTTTTTTAGGTATTATATTAAATCAATTAATATCAATTTGTATAGCATATGAGTTTATCTCTTATAAATATCCAATAAATAAATTTTGAATCTTTTTTTATTGTTACATTAAACTTGTTTAAATAATATATTCTATAAGTCACCTATTATTATATAAAAAATCAATATCATATATATATATATATATATATATATATATATATATATATATATATATATATATATATATATATTGTGATTGTTTATTTCAAATACCAAACTTTAAAAATATTTAATTTTGTAGCAATTATAAATTTATTTTAAAATAATATTTTTTATTTTATAATATTATTTTATATAATGTAAAGGTATTTAATTATAATATAATTGGATATATAAATATCCATGAGTTAACTTAATATAAACTTTATTTGACACAGTTAATAATGACAAAACCTGAATTTACCCTAAAGCTAATATAGATAATATGGATTAGTCAAAATAAAAATAAATGTGAATTATAAAATAAATATGATTAAAAAATTCCAGGTGTCATTATTGTTAATAAGAAATGAATAACTTTTTATTTTTTTCTTAAGAAGGTTTAAAATTATATTTTTATTAATGGGTCTAAATGGATTCATTTAAATCTTTCAATCAAGTTTTGTCATGTTGTTAATGGATTTAAGTTTTTAATATATTCAAAGTAGAGGATCCTTAATAAGTTTGGATTTAATTAGATTTGAATTAGGTTTACTTAGATTTGATCGATTGTCATCCTTACATATACGACTCTTAATTTTTTTAAAAGATGTATCCTATTCTATTATACTGTATTTTGTGTGTATTTTATACAACTTTATTTATTTATTGCCCATGAATTTAATATAATACTCATATGATTATTAAAATATATATTTTTTAAAATAAGAAATAATTTAATATTTCAATTTTAATTATAAAATTTTATCTCAAAATGTTATGATGTACAAAAAGCAAAATATTAAAAATTCTTTTTTAAATAAAAAAGAGAGGTTCCTAATCCTACCAAACCAAACAAGATGCTAACGACATAATAGGGTTGTTAATAGAGGTCCATTAAGATATTAGTGCCACGTTTAATTAATTCCATAGGCAGCAACTCAACTAATCTTTAAGCATCAAAGTATCTCTTTAAGAAGAATTGTCTATCAAGTGAAGCAACTAGCATTAAGGGGATTTGAACGTGTGATAAGAGGAGTCACAATAATTTTATCTAGATCCTCACTGCCAATTGAGTTAATCCATATTAACATTGGGAAGTATTTTTTGTCAAGAAGATGTAACATGTGTGCATACTTTGGTGGTAGATTACTTTCAATATAATTTTCAATTCATTCTAACGTATTTTTTGCGTCGAAGTTTTGGTTTTCCTTTCCTAAATTATTAGGTTTGATTCTCTTCCGTTTATTCTATAGAAATTGAAAATTTTAGTAATAACGGAATAATCATGTGAATATTATGATAAGCTTATGGGTAAAAAAATATAAACAAAACATAAATAAAATGCACATAAATTGAAATATAAAAAAAGTTAGATAAACTTTTTAAAAAAGCTAATGAATTACATGCATATAATTTATAAAACATATTAGAATTAGAATTTGGTGCATTTTAGCCTTAAATTTATAAAATGTTCAAATTCGTATCGAGCAAAAAGTGTTCAACTGCTCTCTTTAGTTTCCCTTTTTAGATTTCTGTGTGTTTAAGGCAGTAGTAAGTCGGTGAAGGTTTCCTTTATTGATTAAACTTTAAACCCTCCTTATTATCAATCAGTTAATTTAATAACATCTGTACCTTTTTCATTTTTGTCAAGACTTTTTATGTATGCTCGGTAGCAATTAGATACCTCTTTATTATTTATAAATGACATTTGAATTGAATACTTAACTCTCACTAAAGACTCACAACACAATGAAATTTTCAACTCAATAGATACAGTAAAATTATGGTGGGACTATTTATAAAAGCTACTTTTCCTAAAGTCACAACTCATTAAATATAAACAAAAGTAAATATAATATTTACCCCTTATTTAACACACTTTAAAACTAGAATTGAAACCAAAAAATCATATTTAAATTTAAATTTTTTAGATTTATTTTTATTTTAAAATTTTATTTTATTTACATTATTTTTATTTTAAAATATCATAAAATTAAGTAGGATTTAGTAGGAATTTATTTCATTTCAAATATAATATTTTGATTAGATAACTTTACACTTAATTTTTTAAATTACTAATAATCATTTCTTTCTCTTTCTCTTTGAATTTTCTCTCTCTCTCACTTTCTTTAGGAAGAATATTGTAAATATAAATATTTAAAATGAATTTTATAAATTTTAATAAAATTTCAAACGAAGGAATTTATTTTAAAGTGAAATGAAATCACATTTCATACAATTTATCCTAAATAAAAGAATTTATTTAAAATAAAATAAAATTATTTTTTAAATGAAATGAAATGAATTCTATTTTTTAATATGCCAAATAAGGCGTTAGTTTGTCTTTCACAAAAGAGCAAAAACAGAAATTGTGTAAAAAACTCATATTTATAACTATCCATAGATGCTAATTAAACGACGTTTCACGAGCCAATTACACGTTTAAATGATATAATTTTTAATTATGTATAAGATGCATTTATATACAGTAGTGCAGTACCCATGCTATACATGGGTCAAGAGAAAAAACGCGGGACACATTATAATTTTAAAATCAAAAAATAAAATGTTAAATCACAAATCTTCATGTATTGTATTATAAAAATAATATTATATATAAGCGGATACAATAGTTTTGTATTATTTTTTTTATGTGAATTCCATAATACCCTTATGATTTTGAAACCCATGATAATTTGACAATTTTAGAAACTGTTAGATTAATGTTATTTAATTACATCTATTAAAAAATAAATAATTATAATTAAATAATTTTAATCTAATGATTTTAAAAATTATCACATTACCCCAAATTTTAAAATCTCATAAATATCATAACAAGCACTATCTTCTTATTGACATTGTGTATACATGTGATATTATTATTAATAATATAATATAATTTTTGCACTTAGTTTGGGATTAATGAGAATTGTGCATATATTTAGAGTGTTTAATAGTACGGTTTAATGTTATGGGTTTATTTGAAATTAATTATTAATTTTTTATACATTTATTTAAGATTAATAACTGATTATTGATGGTGCATTTTCATATATAATTAATTCTCATTTATTGCAAACATTATATTCAATCAAATGAATACTTATTTAATAATAGAATGATCATAAAATTTATTAGTGTATATATATACAGTATACGTATATTTATTATTGTTGTAACTTTTTCTTTATTATGATTTGATCGTATAAATGTAGAAGGTTTAATTTAGGCTCTTTATTACAATTTTTTATTATTTTAATAATTTATTTTTAATTAAATATATAAATATCTTTTAAAATCATTTTATTTTTAATACCCGAGCATCTTATATTATAAATTTTAACAAATAATCACACTTTTTAAAATGAATGAAACATATAGTAATGGGGATTTAGATTTAGATTTTAGATATGTTATATATTAGCCACATTTTTCGTGCCCATGTTAAAAGGGTTTATAAAAAAGTCAATAATTTAATTAAATCAATAATTATTTCCTAGAAATTTCAATGGTAAAATTTATATTTATAATAAGTAATATTTAATTAAAAATATAAATTGATAAGTATAGAAAACATAAAATTAAAAATAAGAAACTCTTTACAACGTGCTAATTATTTCAATTAGTACTTAGTACTTAAATAGATAAGGAATTGATGGATATTATTATAATATTAGAAAGCAAATGAAAATCTGCACCATTAGAAAAAGTGAAAACTAAAAAATGCATGGAAAAGATGGAGATTGGAAAGCAAATGTAAATTTGTATCATTAAGAAAAGAAAATATCTAATGATTTAACATTTTAGAACAAAAAAAACGTTATAGATACTAAAAACGAGATTTAAAATTAAATTTCGAATCTTTTATATTGAATTTTATAAATTTGCTTCATCACATTGTATTTAATAACCTTGACTGGAACACAATTTCGTGTAGGATTGTTATTCTGGATGGAAGATTGAGAATTGTGTTCTTATATAGAAGCAATACCTAAAAAAAATGAAAAAAACATAAAATGCAATGACATAGAAAATGAGAATCTTAAAGAGTGAGGAAAGGCAAAGCTCAGAAATGCAAGGCGAAGATGGAGATTGGAGAACAGAGATTTGCATCATTAGGAAGAAAAAATATTTAATGGTAGGAAATTCTTGAAATTCTACAATAGTTAATAAACTAACAGCCACTAATAAATTGAGAATGATGAAAAAAATTATCTCATTGAAAACCAAAATAAATAAATAAATGTCATAACTACCACCCAAATCACAATTTTGAAAAATAATTCATGGAAAGGAGTTTGCCTTCGCTGTTCCTAGAAGTTAATGACTCGGTGGAAAGGTGATAATATATTATTATTATTATAAATATAAATGAATTGAGACATACTATTTTTCTAAATAAAGATTACATATGGAGTAGACCAATGATTTTATGAATGAAATCTGAAAAAAACCTCCAAAATAAGGGAGAGTATTAGAATAGTGAAGAAATCATACATTGAAAATCATAAACAAAAATCATTTTGGAAAATGGATGCCAAATTAAAATTTTGAAATCCAAATAATTGAACCATAATTTAAAACTGTTAGTAAATTTATAAAGATATGAAATTGAATTCATACATACTAAATACCAGAAGTTTGTTGCAGAAATTTTAGGATCTTATGTTTGCTTTTACTGATCGTATTGACAATCACTTCAAAAAAATAATCTTATTCATGGACTAAATCTTCTTTTGTGTGCAGAGAGAAAAGAGAGAGTTTCTAAGAAGTTCTAAGCAAAATAATTTGTTAACTAACCCAAAATTTCTTTTTTTTGCTTATTTATAGGTGTTTCTTGGGTCGGGTATGGATCAAGTTATGGACTCATTTTGAGTGACCTGAACCCATGATCCAACATCTCCCACTCGTACATAATGGGATCCATAATCTCTTAGCATTTTACAAGAGAACATTATTTCTTATTCTCTATAACAAATCATACAAGAAAATAGGCCGTATGGCCAGTATACTTCGAGAGTTCTTCGCTATACATCTATTAAGAATATATAACTTCTCGATAAATAATGAATTTTGAGTAGACTTTAAGTATGCAATACCCTACATCATTTTATCATATTTGAATTTCTCAAATAATCTCATTCACATGCATTAAATATTGTATTCACAATTATAGACACTTTATAACTAGTATATCGGTAAATACAAACATAATGTGATATGTTTAATGATCTTCCTCTTTTCTCAGATCTCTTGATTTTAATTTAATTTGCTTTTCCAATAATGCCTCGCTAGATTGAATCTCCCATAGTCCTTTGGTAACATTCTAAAATAGGAATCATTAAATTTAAATCTCAAGAAATAGAATAAAGTAAAAAAGGTACAATTATGAGGACTTTATTCCCTCAAAGGTCTTATATATTAAAGTTGAGATTTAGACTTTGATCCCTTTATTGGTCAAAATTTGCACATGTGATATGAAATACGTGTTATAGTATTCTCTCCTTTTTCTCATGGAACGTATGTCTTTACATAATGTATTAATACTATATAGATAATGGCTCAAACATGCTTAATGTCTAACTTAAGTTCATTAATCTACTCTTTCTTATTTCCATCAAAACTCATATCTGGCAATTTAGATAGATGAAGTGAATTCATTAACTCACTTACAATCTTATATATATAACCTTATCTTGTTCGTTAATAAGGCGATAATCATATTTTAAGCTTGACTCTCGATTATCACTTAGATAAGAAGCTTAAAATTATCTCATCTCTTATTAATTACAAAAAAAAATTAATGAGAAGGATTACCCGTGTGAGAGGGCTAATCTTTTATCTTTCTGACATACTTTTCAATAACTTAAGAATATTCTAAGAAAGATTCTTACATCTATATATGTAGGCTTATAATAAACATAATTATTATTCAGACATTAATATTCTATGAACATTGTGAAAAGAAATTACAATAATTGTATCAACATCTATGCAATTCTTAGGATTTTAAATGTTTTATAAATACATCCCGAGGAATAGGCTCAGTCATAGGATCTGCTACCATATCTTACGTAGAAATGTATTTCATATTCACTTCTTTATGTGCAACCATATCTCTCACAAAGTTGTACTTTGTGTTTATATGCTTGGTCTTGCAATGATATTCGGGATCCTTTATGTATGCTATCGCTGCTTGGTTATCACAGTTTATGAAAACTAAATCAGCAATGTTAGTATTTACACCCAAATGATTTAAGAATCTCTTGAGCCACACTGCTTCTTATATTGCTATTGAAAATGCTACAAATTCAGCTTCCATTGTGGATAAGGCTACGCATGATTGCTTCTTACTATTCCAAGATATGGCACCATTATTTAGTAAGAAGATATACCCAGAGGTAGACTTCCTTTCATCTAAGTCTCCTTCTTAATTAGCATCACTGTAGCCTTTCAATTGTAGATCATTTCCTTCATAACATAATGAATAGTCGGCAGCACCTTTTAGATACCTTAATATCCTTTTAATTACTTTCCAATGTGTTGTTCCTGGGTTAGATTGATATCGGCTTACCATACTAATGGCAAAACATATATTTGGTCTTGTGTACATATTGCGTACATCAAACATCCAACTACACTTGCATAGTTCTCATATATGTTTCTTCTTTTGGAGTCTTAGGACACATCCTTTGGCTTACACTTTCACCTTTAGCAATAGGAGTGTCTATGGGTTTACAATGCTACATTTGGAATCGTTCAAGAATCTTATTGATATAATACTTTTGTGATAGAGATAATAATTTCTTTGAACAATTTTTTGAAATCTTAACTCCAAGGATATATGTAGCTTCACCCATATCTTTCATTTCAAAATTAGATGATAACCATCTTTTAATTTCATTGACATATTCCTTGCTATTTCCAGCTATAAGTATATCGTCAACATATAACAATAAAATTATAAACTTATCCTTAGACCTTTTTATATATACATAATGGTTTTCGTCAATCATGATAAAATCATTTGACATAATCATGTTATGAAAGTGAATATACCATTATCTCAAAGACTGCTTTAAGCCATATATAGACTTCAAAAGTCTACAAACTTTGTTTTCTTGGCCTTCTTTGATAAAACCTATATGCTGTTGCATATAGATCTCTTCCTCTAAATCTTCATTGAGAAATGCAGTCTTTACATCCATTTAATGTAATTCAAGGTCCATACTAGTAATTATAGCTAGTAACGAACAGATTGAGGTGAAGTATGCAACAGGTGAAAAAGTTTCTTCATAATCAATTCCTTCATGTTGTGTGTAGCCTTTTGCTACTAGTCTAGCCTTATATTTTTCAACAGTGCCATTAGCCTTACGCTTGATTTTAAGAACCCATTTATTCCTAATAGCCTTACGTGTTTTTGGAAGATCAACAAGTTCCCAAACTTGATTTGATCTTATAGGCTCCATCTCTTCTTCCATTGCTTTTATCCAATCTTCCTTATTAGGCCCAGAGAGAGCCTCTATGATATTTCTTAGCTCATCTTCATCTTGTGTAATAGCCACAAAGGCTTCACTACCTTCAATGTCAAAATGACAACGAGGGATGCCTTTTCTGCCACTATGTCACAATTGAGGTTCTGAAGAAACATACTTCTCAGGGATCCTTAAATTGCTCCCACTTGGACTAGGATCATTAATCATTTGAGTATTTTCATTTGGATTACTTCTATATTGATAAAGATCACTATCATTCGTACTCAGAATTAGAAATATATTTCCTAAAATTCTCCCACTCGAATGAAGTGAGTCTTGAGCATTTGTATCTATAGTCTCATATAAGGATAAGTCCTTAGTTATGTCGCCCTGTTTAGGAAAATCATTCTCTAAGATTGTGACATCTCATGATTCAAATTTTGTGAGACTCTTACTGTCATGTTTACTAATAAATACATAGCCTTTTGAATGTTTTGAGTATCTAATAAAGATACATTTCTTTCCTTGAGGACCTAATTTGCCATGTGGGTTCGAGGTATCCAGAACATAGGTCGCACATCCTCAAGATTGTAAAATACTTAGGTCAGGTTTTCGTTTCGTCCATAACTCATATGGCATAGTGAGGACTGATTTGCTAGGCATATGATTAAGGATAAACGTGGCAGTTAAGAAAGCATCAGCCCAATAAGTGATAGGTAAATTTACTTGTGTCATCATAAATCTAACCATTTCTAGAAGTCTTCAATTTCATCTCTCTGTAATATCATTTTGTTGAGGAGTACGTGGATTCGTCAACTAATGTTAAATCCCTTTTTCATCACATAATTGTCTGAACTGATAAGACAAATACTTATGATCATGATCAGTTCATAATGCTTTTATTTTTCTATCTAATTGATTTTTGACTAAGCTCATATAGCTTTGAAAGCAACTCAATGCTTTAGATTTATATGTTATCAAATAGATAGTATCAAATTGTGTAAAATCATCTATAAATGTGATAAAATAGAAAGCTCCATGCCTAGCTCTTACATTCATTAGACCACATGTGTCATAATGGACTAATTGTAAAGGAAAGTCAGCTCTGGTTTCTTTTCCAAGTAGTTTTCCGGTACTTTTACCAGCTAAGCAATCTAGCAAGTAGATAGATCTACTTTATCATAATTAAGCAATAACCTTTCTTTAACTAACCTATCCATATGATGTTGACTAATATAGCCAAGTTGAGCATGCCAAACATTCGCATCAATTTCAAAGTTATGCGACAATATAAACATGGAATAACTAAGATTACATTTATAATAATCAGTATCCATGACAATAAAACTATTTCTAATATAACTAGATCCATAATAAGTTATCCCTAAAGATAATTCAATATTGTCATTAGCAAGAAATAACTTAAAACTAAGTTTTAACAAAACTAACATAGAAATTAAATTTTGATAAATTTGAGGTGCATATAAAACATAATGCAAGAGTAGAGTTCGGCCACCTCGCAAGACTAACTTGCATGTGCCAATTCCTTAAACTGTAACTCGTACATTGTTTCCCACATAGATCCATTTTGCTCCATGTGTTATTCACCGAAATTTCATAAAGGTGTCTCGATCCTTTGCTACATGGTCTGTTGCCCCTGAGTTTACAATCCACAAAGGATGAGAATCTGTTAGAAAAATAGAACTAGCTACACAAAGTTTACTAACTTAAGTATAGCTTAATACCTTCTTAGGTTCAAGGCAGTCACGAGTAAAATGCCCTTACTTATTATAATTAAAGCACTTAACCTTGGCCTTGTTTTTTTTGAATGGACGTTTTCCTTTTCCATGTTAGTTATTTGTCGATTTCTTGTTGAAATGAGTCTTCTTCTTTCTTTTCTCCTGGGACCCATCTTTATATTTGTGCTTTCTCCCAGAAACTTTTTTTGAGCTTGATGAAGCCATATACACATTCGTATTAAGCTTAGTAGCCTCAAGCCTTTCTTCTACTAACTTAAAGTGGCACACAACATCATCCATTGTTTAGATATTTTCATTGTGGGTTAAAGACATCTTTATATGCTCTTAGGAATGAGGCAAGGAGCGAATTACAGCTTGAATTTATTGCTTATCGGTCAACATATGACCTGCATCCTTTAATTCATAAATCATATTTAACATTTCTCATAAATATTTTTTCATTAAATGTTCAAGTTTCTTTTTGTAAGTGTCAAATTTAATTGTGAGGGATCTTAGTTTGATCACAGATGTTCCACTAAACTTATTTTTCAGAGTAGACCACATGTCGTTAGCCAAGTTATAATTCTTAAATTCTCGCATGATGTCATTTTCCACGCTATTCAGCAATGTAATGCGATTGAGAGAATTCTTTCTTTTTCAGGCTTTATAAGCCTCTCGGTCCCACCTATGTTGGGCCATATTTCCTGCCTCAAGCTCATCTAGAATAATATGTCATACTCCAAATTTCGTAATTGTCACCATCTACTTTCTCACTCTTATTGAGTTTAGAGACAATATTTTTAGAAGCAGTAGCCATTGTATTTGTAGAAATACGAAGTTCTATATGCGGACAAAATTGCATGTAATTAATGTCTAGCCATACATACATATCTACTTTGGCTCTAATTAATTATGTTAGGACTAGTTCACATATAGGGTTTAGATTTAAAAGATCATTACATTTCTAATCATCATCTAAATTCTTAATGTGAGGTTAATGCTAAAATAATTAATTAAGCAAAGTACATTTAAAAAAAGAACTTATAGATATGCAATTTCAATAATAAAAAAAAGTACATATAAATTGAAACGTATTTCAATAATACAATACATAAAAGAAATTATATAAAATATCAGATATCAAACATCTAACTAAATCTTCCTATGTTTTCAAATGTTTGATTCTTTGTGGAAAAGAGCTAATAAATCTATCATATAGCTCTTGGAGAAACTTAATTTTAGTACTAGATTTCCTATTTACTTGACAGACCTTGTAAAAATTTAAGTCACATA
The DNA here is from genome assembly GCA_020226215.1 of Sindora glabra. Lineage (NCBI taxonomy): Eukaryota > Viridiplantae > Streptophyta > Magnoliopsida > Fabales > Fabaceae > Sindora > Sindora glabra. The sequence goes on along the minus strand of CM035227.1, from coordinate 43,172,137 downwards.
TATGATTTTTACACTCTAAATAGTCTAATACAAATTTATGAACAATATTATTATATTGTTTATATCCACTTGTTCTTTCTAATAAGAAATCTAATATATTCCTTTAAAAATCTATAAGTAAGGTGTTTCATAAGGATTTTAATTTCTTTGAATTCTGGTTCATCTTTAAAGCAGCAACCCATATCAAGTTTTGAACTTTTTCATGAAACTTGATAATATGATTTACAAGATGTACAAAATTTTCTTTATAAACTTCTAGATCAACTTGGAGATTTTTGAGTTCAACAATCAACCTATTGACTTCTTGTCTTTATGTTGGAGTCCGTATGACTCTTGGTGTATGTATGATTATCACCATTTTTCTGTCACATATACAAAAAGCAAAGAACTCAATTAGATCTCGTAAAGCAATAATTTGCATAAAAAATTATGCCTTTTTTTAAAAAAAAGGTGTCCATCATAAAAAAATAAAATAATTTTGTACATCATGTAAAGTGTATAAGAAATTCTCACAATAATAAATAAAAAAATTAGAGTGAGAGAAAAAGGGAAAAAATAAGATTATGCCATGTTCAAATATTGTTTATCAATATCACCGGGCGGCTTTAATAATTAGCAGAATTCAGTTTAAGCGATTTGGCATAAGGTCGCATATCTAGACAAGCAGGGTTTGAATCTCGTGTGTGACAATTTCTTTTTTATTGTCTTAGCATAATATTTCACAATTTGTTCGGCACATGTTGTGAGAATGTCAAGACAATTGAGTTAGTTTGGGGCACTAGTTAATTGGTAAGGGGCATGGGGTTTGAATCTTGTAATTGATAATTTTCTTTTAATTGTTTCCAATTTTTTTTGTTAACTGCCTTGATAGTTTTTTTTTTGAACAGTTTATACAATTTTTTTTAATTAACTACCTTTTCAAAAAAAATTATAAACTACCATACAATTTATTTTTGAACAGTTTCAAAAAAAATAATTTTTTAAACCATTTTAAAAGAAATAAAATAAAAAATTAAAATTTGACATTTTTGTAAACTGCCTTGACATTTTTTTTAAATTGTACAATTTTTTTAACTATTCATAATATTTTTTTTATTTCCTTTCTATATTTAGATATGTCGTAAATGAATTACCACCACAATGATTCGATCATTTGCCGTGTTAAAGAATTTAGCAAAGCCATTAACGAGGAAATTGCAAAAAGTCTACCCATCGTACATATATGATGATGCAACATGGGACCCAACTTTCATCCTGAATTATATTATTATAAAAATAGGAATATACCATAATTTTTTTAAACTGCGTTGTCAAGGATTATATGTCGCCATACCATACATGTAGGGTGTTCTTTCTCGTCGTTTTAATCCTTTTATCATTAAAAAAAATTGACCCTAAAATAGAGACACAAAGTCACAAACATAGAAAGCAAAGCATCTAACTGATATTCAACATTTCATTATTTATAAAAAAAAAGGAATACCATAGTTAAAAGACAATAGCAAACCCTCATATTTAATAATAAAATAAAATTATAAAAATATATATAACTACTTTTCTTCACGTGATTTTCTAGCTTTTTTTTGGACGAAATATCAAAAGAGAAAATTCACACCATTTCAAAAAAATAGGCAATCGTAGTAAGAATAGAATCTCTAAAAAATCACCATTTTCTTAAATACTAGGGACATGCATATATATATATATATATATATATATATATATGAACCGATTTAAGAAAGACCAAAAAAAATAAACAATCATATGCTCTGATACCAATGTTGGTAAATTTAGAAGGATATGAAATTGGATTCATACATTCCGAATGCCAGAAGTTTACAATGGAAATTTTAGGATCTTGAGTTTGCTTTTACTGGTCATATTAACAATCACTTTGAAAAGATAATCTTATTCACGGATTAAATTTTCTTTTATGCATAGAAAGAAAAAAGAGAGTTTCTAAAAAGTTATGAGAAAATGATTTGTTAACCAACCTAAAACTTCTTTTTTTCTACCTATTTTTAGGCGTTTCTTGGGTCAGGTTACGGATCCATTTTGGGTGATCTAAACCTATGATCTAACAAAAATAAAACTAACAACCGATGAAAACTCTCTTGATAAGGATAACAAAATAGAGAAGACTGGAATTCAATATGAGAAACAACAAAACAATTATATGAATTGCATCTTTTATCCTAACAAAAAAAATGCTTAAAGAAAAGAGTTAATGATTTACGTTAGAAGTCAATGTTGAAGACTTATTGTGATTCAATCATCAAACTAAAGTCGTCACATTGTAGGTTATATCACATGCCATTGTTAAATCTTATTGAAAGGTATTTAGTTAGAAAGTAAATGAATTTTAATCTTAAATGCTAATTGAAATAAAAAAAGAATTTAGAGTGAGATAAAAGTATGGAGAAAAGAAGAGAAAAATGTTCATCTGCTTGGTGATTTTTGTTGTCATAATAAATATCAACGGGAATTATGGTTCATTGAAATTTAAAAAGAAAGAGTAAAAGATAAAAGCAAAATTTCATTTTGAAATAATTGTGCATTTAAAAATTCTATTTTTCACGAAAAAAAGGGGTGTACTTCACTTACTTTTTCACTTGGATTTTTCAAGTGTTAACACAGATATTGTACTTTACTTACTACCTTAGTTAAAGCCCTAAAGTGTTGTAGCTTAAGGATAATTCATGTCAAAGAGAATTTTTTTTTTTTTTATGATAAGAGTGGTTAAATTACTGAATACGCACATATGAGGATTAGAGATTAAACCTTGAATATAATGGAAAGTATAAAGTCTTTAAAGAATATTGAATGTTATTTAAATTACTAGCTCTGAGTGTCGTCAAAGAGTTTTGTTTGTTATATTTATAGGCTCCAAGTTAGATTGAAAATATTAAATATGAGCAAATAATACCATTATAACTGTGGTTTAAGTATTCCTATCCTCCAAGTAAAAACCTTGTATTATTTTATAAAAATTTGAACCTAATATGAATTATTATACTATCCAATTATGCCTTTATCATTTTACTCTCTATACTCCGTTTAAAACACACATGTTTTGTTGTAACAAAATCTACATAAAATTATAACAGTAATATTATAGATATCGAAAGTATGATTTAAAATTAAATTTTAAATATAAATCAAAAGATGTTAATTAGTACAGGATGATAGGATAAATTTATAAAATTTGATCTAATAAATATAAAAAATTCATAATTTAATTTTGGAACTCATTTTTTATACATATAATAAATTTTAAATTATAAAGTATAATTAATTATGATTGCCTAAAATTTAAATATGATTATTAGAAAAATATGAAAAGGAAGTTTTACAATTCATATTTTATTTTAACAATAAATTTAGTTTATTGTATTAATAGTTGTAGAGTAATTTCATATGTCTATTTTTTTAAAAAAACAAAATAACAACTATTAATTAATAGTATTAAATTTTTTATCTTATCCAATTAAAGATAATTCAAGACTACATAAAAATTTTATATTAAATAAAATGTGATATTAACAAAAATGATCATGGTCCCACCTTGTTCTACAACCAAAGCTAAATATCTACTATTTGATGTAAATAATGACTCGAACAAAGAAAAATAATTTTTTTTGGTATAAAGAAGAGGTAACAGCCTAACTAAAGATCAATTTTTTTTAAAGTAAAATTCAAGAGTAAAATAAGTTGCTTCATTTGAAAGTCATATTATGTTATGTTATGAGCCTTTTTGAGAGCTTATAATAATACTTACAGATCATTCAATAACTTGATATCATTACTAGTAGGAATTGAACCTAAGATATGGATAGTCAAAACAATAAGTCTTACTAATTGATCCAACTCAAGGGATTATGGATAAGGAATAATGCACCTAGGAAAAGATATTTCCATGATATCACTTAAAACTAAATTAGAACATTTTGTAAAAGAAGCTATGAAAAGAATTTCTGGGGTTTCCAAAGAGCAAATAGAAAAGGCTAAATTTGTCAAGCAATTCATAACTCTATTTGTTTTCTTATAACAATGTGTAATTTTAATGGGCCAAGCTTAATTCATTAGTTATAAATTGAAGTTCTTAAGGATTTGCAAGGATGTGAATCACTACAACCTTTACCCTTTGTTTAGCATAGCCAAAAACAAGATTCATTTCATTTTTAAATAAATTTCTTTTTAAAATAATATTTAGTATTAAGTAAAAAAATATTTTTATTTTATTTTATTTCATTTATAATTTTTATTTTAATTAAATTTGTTTCATTATAAAATCCATCAAATTTAATAAGAATTTCATTAGGATTCATTTTATTTTGCCAAAAAAAACATATTATATAAAAGATTTAACCTTTTTCTAACATTGTATTTTGCCAAAAAGATTTAACCTTTTTTCCAAAAACATATTATATGAAAGATTTAATCTTTTTCTAACATTGTATTTGTCATAATATCATCAAAATCTACTTTTTAACTGAATTACATGCATTTTTCAATATATTTCAAATAAATAATTCACTTGCAAACAAATTGAAATCATTATTTTGACAAAATTTTTAAATAATAGAATTCATTTGTAAATGAATGAAAATTACTTCTATTAAATTGAAATAAAATTAATTCTAAAAACATTACAGGTAAGGATCCCTATCAAAATGTATTTTCCACCACTCTTTAAGGATAACCAAATGTAATGCTACTAGTAAGCCCTAAAGTTCTACCATCAACACATTTGTATTATAAAAAAATTTACTAAAACTAACCAATCAATTATCAGAGCTATCCCTAAAAAACCCCCCACAATAAGCAATATTTGAATGTTTAATAGAGTCATCCATATTATATTTTAGCCAATCAAGTTTGTTACGATTTAACCATATTAACCAACAAAGAAAACTAAAATGCATATGCCAATGCACATAACTATTTACCATAGACTTATTCGAGTGATTCCAAGTAATCTAGTCAAGAATTGGCAATGAGAAAAATCTAATGTTTATATGATTGTTTTTATCCACATCATCCTCAACACCAATGCATATAAGATATAAATAATTATATATTTAAAAAATGAAAAATACATTTATTCCCACAATAATGTTGTTGAAAAATGGTGAGTAAATAACCACGTAACTTGAAATGCTAATCTATGCATAAAAGACACATACACTAATAAAAATGTCATTGCTAAAAGTTTTCTTAGAAATAAAGGCACCAACAACTAGTGCCAATTATTCATTAAAATTATATCAATGATAATGTCATTATTATAAAATTATATAAAAAATAAAAAAGAATAAAATTTAAACCTATATTAACAATAATGTCATCACTATAGGGTTCCCTAAATAATGTGGCTCCACAAGCTAGTGTTAATTTTTCATTATATCTATACTGATGATTGACATTTGATTATATTGATGACAAAAAAAATGTCATTAGTATAAACTTGGATTATAAAAATTTAGCAAAATGCCATTTTCACCATTTTCGTATGATAGAGTTCCTTCTAGGCCATTTTCTTACATTCATAGGTGAGAATTTGTCATGTTTTCTTTCTCATTTTTATCTTTTTTTTTCACTTGTTCCCCTATTTTCCCACATTGGTTTTGCAAAATGACCAAATTTTGTAGTTTTTGCTTCTGCATCATTGCCTTTACTTTTATTCATTCTTTCATTGAAGTATGCTTAAATTTCTTAAATATTCTTCTTTGGCCATCAGGATTAGCTATCATAATGTGTGAGTTGTGTATTTTAATTTAAAATGTTGTTGCATTGCCGTGAATATGATAGTGGTTTATTATTATGCATTTGTTATATGTAAGAATTAGTCGTAATATCACCATTGAATTTGTAAAAATATGTAGTATGCTATTAGTTTATTTTTTATTTTTTATTTTTGTAAAATTGTTATAGAATGAGTATATTATGCTTAATACATTTGTTATGATGTTATATTTAAATATATTATTTAACTTTAATATATTGATAGTTGTGTTATATTTGGACATATCATAAGATTTTTAGACTTGATACATAGAAATGTTGAATATATCATATAATAATTAGATTATTGAGGTGAATATAACAATTATTAGAGGTAAAGAATATGTGAAAGAATTGATAATTTATTGAAAAATAATATGTTAATTAATGCTACATAAAAAATTTAAATTTATAACAATCAAACATGTGAATAAGAATATTAAGATGTTAATATGAGCAAAATTAGACTATAATAACAAATAAGTATTAAAACTATGTTCAAGCAATGAAAAAGAAAATATTACATAATGAAAAGACATGAACTTTGAAAATTAAAGTAATGAAATATAAAAATTTAAATAATGAAAATATTAAATAACTAAAAATTAAACATAAATTAAATAGTAAAATATTTATTAATAGAGATTTAGAGTTAATTTTAAATAAAATAGTGAATAAGATGAAATTATTATGACTAAAATTTTTACATAATACAAAATGAGTATTAAATTTATGTTAGTTTAATGAAAAAGTAAATATTAAACAATAAAAAATGAAATTTAAAATCATAAGATAATAAAGTTTTTAGAATTGAAATGATGAAAATATTAAATAAGGGAAGGAATAAATTAATACAATAAAATATTAAGTAATATTATGGCCAATCTAATATAGATTGATAAGGTTGCCATAACTGATTAGGTGTTGGGCACTCATCGAAAACATAAGAAGCGATTAGCTATATGCTTCAAGGGACATCATATGGCACCCTTGATAGTCGGTCATTGATTGTAGCTTGCCCTTTGAGGTAACAACAGGATGCACCATTACCTTAGGATATGTAATGCTTTCATTGTTGAAAGTTAATGGGTACAAGATACCTAGTAGCAACATATGGATTATCAACTCCAATTACTATAGCATTAGGAGTAGTAGCTGTAGTTTTTGTTCGAGATTATGCTACTTGGACTTATAATTACTATGCACCCTTTAACACCACCTCATGCTCCTTCTCAGCACCATTCATCCATCCCCTAACATTGCCTATTAGATTTGCTCCACAACTATTTCCACTTGGATTTTAGCCCCAACTTCATGATGATGAGGATGACGACTTTGAAGATATAGGAGATTTTTAAATTATATGTTAACTTTTTTATTTGTAGATTATGTTTTTATATAGAGACATCATATGGTTTTTATTATATATCATTTACAATTTTACTTTATATATTTCTTTTTTATCTAATTATGTATTACAATTAATATAATAATATTTTTTTATAATTATAAACAATATTTAAAAATAATGCTTACTATTAATATCTTTAAAATATATAATTAATTAATTATTGTACAAAATTAAGCATGTTAAAATGGTTGTGCCAACAATATGTGTTGTTGAAATATATTATGCTATGTTATCAAATCTTATACTGATGATAAGTTGTTGTCAATATAATGGTGTTGCCACATTACACATATGTAACCCATAAACACCAACTCTGATGACATGTATCATTGGCACTTTTATTTATTTATTTATTTTTACTATGACAACAAGTTATGTCTTCAATATAGGATTGTATAGGCACAACCCTTTTGCAATACCATGTTTTTTATGACATTATTGTTAGGATAGACTAATATTGACAAGTTTCATTTCTATATCAATGATAAATGCCATCAATATAACCTCTTTTTCTTGTAATGATGATTTAGATTTGAGTTTAATTATTAAATATTTAATAAGTCTTAAATTTTTTTTGGATATTACATTAGACCTATTAATATTAATTTATATAACACATGATTCTGTCTTTTATAAATATTTAATACGTTTTGAATCATTTTTTGTTATTATATTAGATTTGTTTAAATAATATGTTCTATAATTAACCAATTATTATATGAAAATTAATATTATCACATATATAAAGATATTATAATAGTTTATTTAAGATAAAGAATTTTAAAAACATTTAATTTTATATTAAATTATAAAGATATTTTTAAAATAATATTTTTTATTTTATAATATTAATTCATATAATATAAGGATATCTAATTATAATATAAATAGATAAATAATTATTTATGAGGTGACTTAATATGAGTTTTATTTAATAAAGTCAATAATAATACAACTCACATTTATCATAAAGTTAATATGAATAATATATATTAGTTAAAATAAAAGTAGGTATGAATGAGAAAATAGAAATGATTCATAATTTTTAAATGTAATTATTATCACCAAGAAAAAAAATAACTTTTTACATGTATACATCTAATAGTTTAACCATTCCTCTATTAGCCGAAAGAAAAAAAGAATAACTTTTTATTTTTTAAGAAAATTTAAAGTTATATTTTTATTAGTAGGTTTAAATAAATCCATTTTGGATTTTTTAATCAAATCTTGTCAATAATAAGTTTAGATTATTAATAGATTCAAAGCAGTAGATCTTTAAGCTTTGTTTGACACATAATTTTTTTAAAATTGATTTTATTTCATTTCAGTATAAATGATTTCAATTCATTTACAAGTGAACTTTATTATTTAGAAACTTAAAAAAAATAATCATTTCAATTCACTTATAAATCAATTATTTTATTTGGAATACATTAAAAAATATATGAAATTTAATTAAAAAATAAATTTTGATGGTATTATGATAAATATAATACTAGAAAGAGAATAAAACTTTTATATAAAATATTTTTTTAGTCAAATGAAATGAATTTTAGCGAAATCCTTGCTAAATAAGATGAATTTCATAATGCTATAAATATAATTAAAATAGAAATTATAAATGAAATGAAATAAAATGAAGTCTCTTTTTATTTAAAGTCAAACACTATTTTTTTTTAAAAAAATTATTTGAAAATGAAATGAAATCCTTTTTTGTAATATTACCAAACAAGGGGTTAATCAGTTTGGATTTAATTAAGTTCAAGTTAGATTATCAAATCCAACCTATTACCATCCTATGCAAATATAACCCTTAATTTTTTAAAAGATATGTCCTGCTATATTGTACTCTATTTCATGTGTATTATATACACAAATATTTATTTATTACCTATAAATTTAATAAAATAGTCACATGGTTATTAAAAATATATATTTTATTTGAAAATTGAGAAATAATTTATTATTTCAATTTCATTCATAAAATTTTATTTTAAAATGTTATCATATATGAAAAGCAAAATATTGAAAAGTTTTTTTTTAATAATGAAAATAGTAGGAATGAGAAGTTCTTCTAATCCTATTAGATAAGGTATTAATAGCATGTTGGGATTACTAGTAAAGAGCCTTTCATGGATTGATGTCAAATCCAATTAAGTCAAAAGATAATTATTTAACTAGCCCCTTAAGTATTAGGGCATTTCCTAGAGGAAAGTTGTCCACTATGCAAAACAAAGCTGAAAAGTAATAACTTAACTAGTTCTTAAGTACTAAGAAATCCCTTTGAAGAGGATTACCCACTATGTAGAATGATTAGCATTAAAGGGAGTTCAATATTTGACCAAAAAAAATAAGAGTGATATTATTTGAATCCTCAAAGTTAATTGAGTCAACCCACGTTGGCATTGAGAAGTGTTTTTTGTCTATACCCAAAGAAGATCTATCATGTGTACACACTTTGGTGGGGTACTTTTGAAATAATTTTCAATTATTTTTTCCCTCCAAATTTTGGTTTTCCTAAAAAAATTAGGTTTGATTCTCTTTTGTTTATTCTACTAAAATTGAGACTTTTAGTAATAATGTAACAATCATGTGAATATTATGATAAGCTTATGGATAAAAAAATAAACAGATATAAATAAAATGCAGAAAAATTTAAATATACTTAAAAAAGGTTAATGAATTATATGCACATAATTATAAAGAATTAGAATTTAGTGCATTTTAGCCTCGGATATATAAAAATGTTCAAATTTATATCAAGCAAAAAATTTTCAGCTGCTCCCTCTAGTTTCTCTTTTTAGTTTTGTGCGTGGGTTTAAAGCAGTTGGAAGCGGGTGGAAGTTTCCTTCATTGTTTAAACTTTAAACCCTCCTTATTATCTATCATTTAATTCAATAACTTATATACCTTTTTCCTTTTTGTCAATACTTTTTATGTATGCTTGGTATACAGAAATTAGACTAGATATCTACCTCTTTATTATTTATAAATAACAACTGAATTGAATGGTTAGCTTTTATTAAAAACTTAGGACAAGATGAAATTTCAACGTAAAACTCAATAGATACGATAAAAATATGGTGGGACTATTTCTAGAAACTACTTTTACGAATGTCACAACTCATTAAATATAATAAGAATAAATATAATATATCTCTCAAATTTCATAAATATCGTGATTAGTTCTTTATTTTTATATTTATTATAATTATTTATCCTTCTTTTTTTATTTATAATATTAAAATAAATAAAAATTATTAAAATAAATTATTAAACCCTACAGCAACAATACGAATTACATACTAACTTTTTAATTATATTTCTTTTCACAATTTATTTATGCTACAAACGAAGAAAGAGATGTATAATTATAATAAATGAGAGTCTAAAAATATCAAAAAGACTGAACTATCGTTTAATTAAATAAGTTAAGAATCAAATATTTGTAAAAAACAAATATGAATTAAGATTTCTAAATATTAAATTTTATTAGTACATAGGAAAAACAATGACCGGAACAATTATATTACCCAAGACCCTGCCATCAACAAACTTGTATTATCCAAAAGTTTCCTTAAACTAACCAACCGATTACCAGAGTTGTCACGAAAACCACCCGCACAGCCAATCAGTTAACCCGAGCCGTCCGTGTTACATTTCAACCAATTGAGATTTCAGACCCAGCAGTAATGGGATGAAGTTGAAGAAAAATGTCCAACCATTAACAAACTCCTTTGTTTTGGAAGCATTATAAATCCTTTCAAATCTTCACTTCAAAAACACAGCTTGTTACGATTTAACCATATAACGAAGAAAATCGAAGAGCGTCTGCCAATGAACATCACCATTTACCTCAGTCTTATTGGAGTGATTCCAAACAATCCAATCAAGAATTGCCAATGAGAAAATCTGATGTCAATAGGATGGCTTTTATGCGCATCATCCTCAACAACAATGCGTATAACATATAAATAATTTAAATTTTGAGAGGCTTAATTTTTAAATTATCTATATACTTTTTTTTATATAATAGTAAAAATGGTTAAATCATTAAATATATATTCGTAAAATTCTTTGATTGAACTTAAGATGTGATGGAAGATAACTTTCAAATAATATCATATATATTTCAAATATAATTTAATCATTTATTACAAAATTAAATATAATTTAATCATTCAAATCTTGCGCTACGTATGTTTGTAATTTTACAGTTGTATTTTTTTTTAAAAGCTTCTTTTGCACTTTTGCCTGATGGAAATAAGTCATGGATAATAGCAAAATGTTTAGATTAAGTATAAAAGTCATAGGTTGAAACTTTTGTGTCACGTAGATAGAAAGAAGAAATGAACATTTGAAATTGGCCTTTGAATATTGTATTTAATAAGATAACGTGGTAGATGATAAGCTCTTTTCAATAGAAGAATAATAGCTAGGCTCTTCTTTGAATGGAAATCAGATTGGAGGCATTCAATTAAAGCTTATGCAAGAAATGTTCCTCTCTCCGTAAATTAGTAATGCCGGTCAACTACTTTGAACCAAAATTTGCATCTTCATGTGGGGCCAAAATCAATTGCTAAATTCATCCTATCACTAATAATATGAATTTTCATATCATATTTTGTAAATACCGACTTTCTTCACTTTCATAACTTTTGACTTATTTGACGGGAAGGTTAGATACACACAAATTTTAGACTTTTCACTTTCATATCATATTATTTGACGGGAAGGTTATATACATACATACACGCACGTATGTATGTATATATGTATGTCTCACAATTTTTTACTCTTTGGATTGTTTTAACTCATAAAATTTAATATTTTTTTTATCACTCATATTTTAACTTCAAATCTTAATATTGTTGATGATTTTAAAAAGTTAAATAATATATAAGTATGATTATAAATTTTCAAAAAAACTAGTGATACATTCTAGTTTTTAATGGAAATAAAAAATTTATGTACAACATTAATGCAATAATACACTAATATAGTATTAAATTTATTTAATATATTATCATGCAAATATCCAAAGGAAATCACCTCATACTTTAAAATTTTTCTTTACCAATAAGACCGTTAATTATTAGAATATTGACATCGCTTATCTTCGCCCGAACTGACTTTGCCAAAGACCCCGCTCAAGACACCGCTTAGCCTATTCTAGCCTAATTTTGCAGATCCACCTACAATACGAGAGGATCTTGTAAATCAAGAAAATATTTACAATTTCTTTACCTATTTATTTTAATTATTAGAATTTTTTTTATGTGGGACGCGAAGGATTTATATAAGAATTTAAGGGCAAGTTATAATTACTTTTTTTGAGACTCAGTATAATTATACTCACATTTCTTTAACTTAAAAAATATATTAATTTTATTTTAATATACAATTACTTTTTATCCCCTTCATTTCGAATATACGCTTATCTTCCCTACGTACTTTTAAAAAATATGAGAGGTGCTGATATATATTTTAAAATTAAAGAAATATAAGTGTAATTAAATTAAATTTCACTAGAGATAAACGTAAGTTTCCCTCTAAATTTTAATCATAAAATGACATGTCACAACATCATGTAAATCTGGTACAAGTTTTCTTTATTTACTACGCTAGTTGCTATTATACTGTATCTTCTATTACTATATATTTTGTATTCAACAAAGTTAAAAGATAAAGTAGACCATAACTCAGGCTCCCAACATGCACTGAATGTGCCAACTAATTTTCAATTCATAGTTGCTTTACTCTTTCCTGTCCGCATTTTCGGATCCAACATCTTTAATTTTTTTTATTTGCTTAGCATATGGACGGTAATGAACGTGTTAATCAAATGACCTCGACTAAACAATGTGAGATGTTTGTGATGCTTGTCACAATTTTGTTTGATGTAATTCTTTAATTGTTCATTTCACGTGGTCGTTTAATTTGTCAGTATATATGTCAGGAATAAGACAATCTACTTGGAACTGCACTTTGCATCTATTCCCATGAAATCCGGCAAAAAATATTAATATAGAAAGATGATTAATCACTGATATTATAAAAATTTCACATGATACAAACTGGAGCAATATGCATGGCACATTAATGACAATGAAATAATAATGTTTCAATGCTTAAGTTGTATGTAATTGAGATAAAGGTTTTTTATCAACAAAATTATGGACTATTAATTCTTTTGAGTTGATTTAAGTAATAAAATTTGTTGTTGTTAACTACTTGTATAGTGGACAAGATTGATGCCTGTGTTTTGCATGGATTATCTTGTCTTTTATATTTTTTCCTCTTAAATTAATGTTATAAAAATTGATTCAATCATCTTACTTAATAACACGTATTGAATTATTAAAATAATTTAATAAGAAGTGTAGAAATAATCTTTTCTTTTTGTTGTTAAAAAAATTAACCTTTAAAATTTAGACGAAGAAAATTAATGGCAAAAAAAAGTGTGCAAATAATAGCTTATATAAAGACACCAAATATTCATGTAAATCATAACATTTAGCTTAATACTATAAATAATAATAGTACAGTATACAAGCTCTAATGTTAATATTTTCCTTTTCTTCCAATCTCATATGTGAGTAAAAATATGTAAAACAATTTGATATAGCATGGGAGTAAACTTTTGTCAGAAATTTATTGTTGATTTGTGAGTTCTTTGAAGCCTCATTTATGACACTTACCATATAAAATAATCTTATCATGGATGAATTAGCTTAGCTCTCATATGCACGGCATGAATAAAGATAATTTTTTATATTTTATATTAAATTTTATATGTAATATTTAATATTATTATTTAATTCATTCTATTTTAAAATTATTTGTTACAAATCTACTTAAAATGAATATTTCACAATTCCTAATTAAATAAAATTTAATATGGTTCGTGTATATCATTATAAAATATACAATGTAAAAATGCGAGCTATTACATTGATTATAAATAATTCATAGTAATATATGTAATATTCAAGTTTAATAGTCAATGTATGTTATATCAATTTAAATTTATCAATGGATAATGGTATTTCAAATTATTTATCAAAATTTAGATGACATGATAATTCAAAATAGAGTAACTAATCAATTGCATGCACAATGATAGAATTTGTAAGTAAATATCAAATAAATACAATGTGAAAAACCATCTTAATAGAAAGCAAAACACTATTATATCATATCACTTTCATCATTGCAAATGAAAAGTGAAATATTCAGTATATAAAAGTTTGAATTTTTCTAGTTCAGAAATATAAAGGCACTCTAATTATTTCTAACAATTATTTATTAATGTATATCTTGTCCTTATATCAACCTAAATCGACAATGATATACACTTCAAAAGAAATACATAAAAAGATTTAAAGAAAATTACTTTGACATTAAAATGGATGAGAATATTAAACGAACATGATTAAGTTATTTCAGATATATAATTTTTACATTTTTCTGTGTGTACGGAGAGAGAGAAAGAGAGAGAATTGAAATTTAACTTGCTGTCAGTTATACTATTAGTGAATGAAAAAAGATATAAAAAAGTAATACTAATTAAATATATTTAGTAGCAGTAAAGGGATTTTAAAATTTTTTTAGTGATACGCCAATATATAATTAGATAATAGTATAAAATTAATTATTAAATTCACACACACACACATATATAAATTTTTTTGTGCAAAAATAAGTATTAAATAATTGATTTCACACACACACATATATAAACTTTTTTGTGCAAAAATAAGTATTAAATAATTGATTTCTTACATCAACATGATATAAACCATGAGTTCCACTTTAAGTCAATTTTTTTGTGCAAAAATAACTATTGAATAATTAATTTCTTATATTAATAAGATATAATCCATGATTTATAGTATAAGTGGATTTTAATATAAAAAGATTAATAAAATATAATTCATTACATCAACATGATATAAACCATGAGTTCCACTTTAAGTCAATTTTTTTGTGCAAAAATAACTATTGAATAATTAATTTCTTATATTAATAAGATATAATCCATGATTTCTAGTTTAAGTGGATTTTAATATAAAAAAATTAATAAAATATAATTCATGAATTATCAATTACAAATTCAAAATCCAATAAACAGTGAAATTAAAAATGGGATGTATAATCATACGTCATAAAAAGAAATGTGAGAAAACATGTCATTATATATATAGTATTTTAAGTTAATGAAGTTAGAAAAGTGTTATATTTTATCAATTTTATAATTTTTTAAAAAGAATTAAGACAATTCAAAAAATTATGCTGGCGATATAGTTTTTCTTATGAAACTTGCAAATGTGGAGCAAAATAATTCTTAAAATTGAATTTAACTATTGAAAATATTTATTTATTACGTAACTTTACTTTTATAGAATTTGTCTTGTTTAAAGTTAAGATAGAAAAATCACCTGAGTTATTAAATAATTAATAGAATTGAATCCATGAGAATATTCAAGTTCTATATAATTGTTAAATGCCATAACAAAAGTTATTTTGAACTAATTAGTTATAAATAAAATGGTTGTAGGTCGGAACCTGTGTATAAGAATATTATAAATATTATATATCAAACAACAAGAATATTAAAAGTAGGTAGTGTACAATTTGAAAGTCTAAATATCTATAAGACCATCATGTAATATAAGTATTTAGATTACAAAGTAGATGAAAAATCACTCGCATGAAAGAAAAAACAAATCTTTAAAAATGAAAGGAAAAAAACAACGCATCTATTTATTAAAAATGAAAAAAAAACTTTGAAAGATTTGTTTTATTTGTTTTCTATTTTTTGAAAAAAGTTTTCCATTAAGATTTGTTTTCTATTTTTTGAAAGAAGTTTTCCATTTTTTTATTTTTAAAAATAGAAGAGCATATTTGGCAATTTGTTTTCAAAATTTGTTTTTAAAAATTATTCTCTAAGTATATAATTTAAAAACATAAAAATAAAAATAATTTTTAGTTATTTTATGAACTTATTTCTTATTCTAGATGTTAATTTTGTAATTAAATGAAATATTTCTTTATTTATAATATCAACCAATCTCGAATATTGGTTTCTTTCAATTCAAAAATAGTTTTTGAGAACAAGAAAATAATTCTTAAAAATAATTTTTGAAAATAAATTTTAAAAATATAAAAAAATATATATATCTAAACACACCCAAAACCTCTTTTGAGTAAAAATTAAGGTAGAAGAAAAAACCTTTCACATGAAATAAGAAAAATATATCTTTAACCTATTAGAAAAAATATAAGTGAAGATTGAGTGATAAGAAAATATTAAAGAGATATGAATAAGAAAGAAATAATAAAGAGAGATTAAATAAGAAGGAAATAGTTTTAATATGTGTATAACACTTTCTTAAAGGTTTTTATACCCTCAAGATACAATAAGACTCAAATTTCTCCAATCTAACATAGTTAAAATAATTCACTAGAAAGCCCTCTTTATAAGCAATCATTGCAAATATTCATACCTTTTCATAATAACTTCTCACTTAATAACTATTACAACCAATTATATCTCTGTTGCAAATAGTCATATTTTTTCATAATCATTTCTCACTTAATAACTATTATAAATAGATTTTTTTGGAATTTTAAATTCTAAAACAAAAGAAAACTATTTGTTCACTAATTTAAACTCAAGAGTCATCTTTAATTTTTTGTTTATATAAGATTACTATAAAAAGTTCATTAATAAACCCATATTTATATGTCTTTAGAAGCAGTTTTTCTAAATAACGTAGGACTTAAAGCCTTCAACATTCATAAACTATCAATAATTCATCATTAGTTTGGAAAGTTGGTATTTATACTTAACTTTTTTACACAAACAAGTATTATTCATACTAGAAGGTATTTCTCAATTTGTACCTTCAATTAGTGTATATATTTTAGAATTCTAATGAAGTTGATAGTGTTCACATATTGAACATCAAATCCTATTGTTAGAATTGAAGATATAATACGCATAATACCATTTAATTTCAATCAGAGGTTTATAACTAATTTAGCACTATTATGACCACATGCCTTATTTTTTATAAACATTTACAAAAAAAACCTCAATTCTCTTGTTAAAGTAGCACCACTTTTATGTTTATAAATATATGGTTTTCTTTATATCCCCCATTGCTTTAAACATTTGATTAATGATTTAATTCAGAGTTTAAAAACTCACATAACTAATTATATGCAATGATTAACACTAGTTTCAAATATATGAAATGGATTAGCTATTATTAATAAACATATATTAATAACTTGTTATTATTCATTTAAGTTTGTAATTAAATTTTACTAATTCAAGGTTGAGTTCCATTATTGGTGTCTAAAATCAAGGGTTTTAAACTCATTGCCAAAGGAAAAGCTTTTCATCATGAACTCTTTGATAAGCTTTTTCAAAAATCTGGATTCACTGAATTTATGCTAGCTTGCTATATATCTTTGTGATTATGCTATCACAATCAAATTAATATGTCTAGACCTTAATATAGTAATTTTTTAAATCCTTTAGATGCATATTAATTTTCAAAGTATAGTTCAAAGATATGGCTAATTCTGGTTGTGGCCACAACTCCTTTTCATTTAGATAGTTTTAATCATTTTCCTCTTTGACTACCGTTTATAAGTTTTTAAACTCAAATTTCACCAAGAAATGAATTTAATAAATTTTAAACTTAATTTTTACAAAGAAATGAGATTCACACCTCAATTATTAAAATTTTTTTAATTAACTTTTTTTTATCATGGATAACATTGCATCTAGACAGCATTATCACTAGTTGCTTACTCAACTAGCATTTATGTTTCCATTCTATAATATTAAAGAATCCTAACTTTATGAATCTTTTAAATTTTCATAAAACTTCTTTAATCATTTGCATTTCAAACACTTCAATTCTTTCTAAAATTTGCAAACAACAAAAGTACTTATATAACTCATGAAAATCATATGTATAACTATTAATGGCATTAACATGATTAATGTAAACAATTTATCAACAACAGATTGTATGAAAAAATTAAAAGATGAATTCTTATCTCTTTATTTTTTAAGAGATAAACACAAGAAATATATATATATATATATATATATATATATATATATATATATATATATATATATATATATTAATTTAACAAAGTACCTTTTCATTTCTACTTTGCCTTATTCATAAAATTGAACAATTTCCCACATAATGAAACAATTTCACAAATAACCCCCACTATGCCTTTACACTTCTATCTCAAAGATAATATTTATCTTTCATTTATTTTAAAGGTAATATGTTTGTTAGCATTATTCACACAAAACAAATTTGCCCTTAATAACAAGTATGCATATATTTCATATATAAACATAATTTCGTTGTACTTGTGTCCATAAAGAATAAGTATTACTCTTTTGTTTAAAACCATAGGACTTCATTATAAAATCAAAATTTTAATATAATCACATAAAACATATAATGTTTATGAACTTTCTTTTTTATTAATCAATATAATGCAATATTCCCATTAAACCTAAGAATTGGCTAAAGTCCTGAATTATCTTATTTTCAATTATGAAATAATATATATTTTAAATATAAATAATTGTGCCTCTTGCACATAAATCATCATTTTTATTAAGCTTAAATTGTTGTTTCACTTACATATGAACCTTTATATCTTTAGCATATGAATCATAATATCTCTTATATATGAAACATTATGTCTCTTGTACATGAACATAAGATTTTTTGCACATGAATTATCATATCATTTGCACATCAATCATCAAGCTTTTTAAATATAAACTTTTATGTCTTTAGTGCATAAACCAACATATTTATTGAACATAAACCATCGTGCCTCCTATCATAAGTAGGCAATTGTGATAGTTTAACAAAAAAATATTCTTAGATTTAGACAAGACTCAATAGAAAAATCAAGTATGTTGTGAAGGTCTTATATCTAAAATTTGGGATTAATTCAACTAGTGTACTTTTTTCTTGATTTTCCTAAGTTTAGGGGCATTTTGATTATTTTGGGATGATTTGAGAATTAAAGGAGTTGGAAAAGCCTATATTTGTGATCTTCACATTTTTATCTTCATGTCGGCTATTTTTCAAGTGAATTTAACATCTAAAACTTTGAGAAAAGGGCCTATGACAATTTAAAGAAAGTATGTCAACTTCTAATAGGAGGTTTTTTTACTCAAAATACTCTTTAAAGGGGATGAAGTGTCAGGAAGGCTTAGCAGGGCGTTTGGACACTGAGCTAGGGATAAAAGTTTGTTAGCTTATGGCCATTCCTATATACTCAAAACTATGAAATAAGGCATATACCAAGCAAATAAAGTGTCCTTCTCCCTATTCAATTGTTCCTTTCGATTTGTTGTGCCCCAGTCTTATAGTTCTGTATGTATAGGTGCTTTGATGACATATGATATTAGCTTATGGACTTATGAGTTCTGTTATCTTTACTAAAAGTGCCTCCAGTGGGTTTAAATAGAAAGGCTGGCATATTTACTAAGAGTGGCAAACATATGCCATGCGATTTCTGCTAAAAAGCTACGACCCATAATAGATGGTATCAAAGCCTAGTTTATGCCAAAGGATCAAGATCTGGTAGGTTACAATTAGTTTATATGTGGCTTGTTTGATACTATATAAAGAATATACTAAGTAATCATTCTCACAAATTCAAAGGTGTCATTATCAAGGATTTGACCAGATGATGTAAAAGATTAGATCAGCTCGAGAATGCTAGTGTGTTGTAGAATAATGCATTCAAGTGACCATGGATTAGTACATTGGATCCAAGCATTTGTGATAGAGGGCTATCTTACTTGTGTGCATGAGGTATTAGTTATGTACTTATTTATAGTAGTGGCATAGAAGGATACAAACTTCTGTCCAAAAGAATAAAGGAATTAAAGGCCTATCTAGTGGGAAAAGCCTTAGTCTTGCCGAAGCTTAATTGTTGCCTAAGGGATTAGTGAAACTAAAAAGTAAAACCTTTGGTCATACAAAAATGCATAGCCATAGTTGAAAGGCATAAACAGATTACTCTAAAGGGAGTGGTACAAAATCATATAAAAGAAGTTCGGAGGAATTATCTATGTTGCTTAGAGGAGCATAGCTGGAAAGTTTAGCATATATTCAAAAAATTGATGCTATATACATAATTTATAGGTTAGATAGAGTGCGCATAATCTTGCCACATGATTCTTTAATATAGTGGGCTAAGTTACATAATTACTTAGTATAATGGCAATAATGACTTAGAGGACTGGTAACAGACTAGCATTACATTAGTTGTATGGTCGAAAACTTCATAGTAATGACCATGAGTTCATATTTGCTCATGCACAAGCAAAGTGGAGCTCGAGCTAGAGTAGAGGATCCTTTATGTCTAATCCGCTTTTAGATGTTGAAGTGGAAGAGCCATTAAAGGATGTGTTGAAAGAAGTTGTTAGAGTACACATAAAGGATGGGTTATAATGACCACAATCCTAAAGAGCATTAACTCTAAGTAGCATATGGTGGCTGATGAGATATCAATTCAGAGAGAATCAAAGGATCTAATCAAGTGTGAAAGTGGCATTATGAAGTATAATGAATTGATTGGAAGTAAATAAGTAGACTTAAAAATAAGGTTATGAGGCCTTTTGTGTAGATTAAGTGTAAGTTTTACCTCTTGTACTAATAGAATGGGACATTAGGTGCAAAATACTTGTTAGTAAGTAATTTAAAATGCTAAGCATTAATCATGAGCTAAAAAGGTAGTGAACATAAAGTTGCAAAGGCAATTACCCATTTGACGAGTTATGAAGGTAAAAATTTCAAGAGAACTTGGGGGTAAGTAGCACTAAAGAGTGTTAGGATACTTTGAAAAGAGACTACAGAGGTAGCCCCTTAAGAAATTTGTGGAGGATGCATTTGGTTAAGAGAATACTTATGTTATAGAGGTGATAACCTAAATTCGAGATGGGGGAACATTCACAATGCTTAAAGAGATAAGCATTGAATGGTTGAGAGAGTAATTCAAACAAGTAGGTTAAAGACTACCATAAAGTTTCAAAAGAGTAAATAGATTCTTCATAAAGTCGTATTAAATTAAAGCATCAATAAGGGCATTGGCATTTGAAGTGAGGAAAAATGTCATAAGCTGACAATTGTGATAGTTCGATAGATAAACATACTTATATTCAAATGAGACTTGGTGGAAAAATTCATGTTGTGGAGGTCTTGTGGCTAAAATTTGGAAACAATTTAGCTACTATACTATTTTTTTTCAATTTTTTCAATTTTAGGGGTATTTTGGTTATTTCAAGAGAGTTTAAGAATTTGAAAGAGTTTGAAAAATCTATATTTGCATCCTCACATTTTTACCTTTATGTTGATTAGTTTTCAAGTGAATTCAACACTTAGAGATTTAAGAAAAGAGCTTATAACAGTTCAAATAAGGTATATCAACTCCTGGCGAGAGGCCTTCTACTTAAAATACTTTTTAAGGGGTGAAATGTCAAAAAAGCCTATTGGGGTGCCTAGACACTGAGCTAAGGATGAGAGTGTGTTAGCTTGTGGCCATCCTTACACACTCAAAATTATGGAATCAGGCATATACCAAGCAAACGAAGTATCCCTTTCCTTATTCAATTGTCCCTTTCAATCTACTATGTCTAAGTCTATGATTTGGTATTCGTAAGTGCTTCAGTAACATATGATAGTTTATGGACTTGTGAATTCCATTATTTTTGCCAAAAGTGCCTCGAGTGGGTTTAAATAGGAAGACTGATATGTTTGCTAAGAGAGGTAAGCATACATTGCACAATTTTGGCTAGACAGTTGTTGATTCGTGACACTCTTCATCGTAATCATTATGCTTCTTGTACATGAATAATTGTATCTATTAAATATGAATCATTATGCATTTTGGTCATGAAACAACATATTTATTAAACATAAACCATTAGGTTAGTCCTTCAAACATGAACTATTATATTCCTTAAATACACATTAATATACCTTTTGGATACAAACCAATATATCTTTTAGATAAAATCATCATATCTCTTGGATGTAAACTATGCGTTTGAATATGAAATAACATTTCTTTTCATTCAACATAACTTTTCAAACTGTGAGAATTTAACAATGCACATATTTCTAATCTATAAGCTTTCTTTCTATTTATAAAGAATAACAAGTCATATCAATGTTATTTCATCATATCTAGTTAACTATTTGACCTTTCATTGATTCGATCCTATAATTAGATTTTTCTCCATTTAAATTTGTCTATCTAAGAAACCTTTTTATGGGTAGATATAACATAAAAATTGCTATCTTTTATTTTCATTTTTCATATGCCTTTATGGATTTCACCATGGTTTGATTTCTAATTAATTATTATATGCAATAACATTACCTTTGGCATTTTATCTTTATAGCATTACCTATCTCTCTTCTTAATAAAGATGCTTTAATGGATTCCTTGAAAACTTTCCAAATGCTAGTTAAAATGAACTAACATGTCATCTTATGTTTCCTCTATTTTCTTTATATTAAAATTCTCAATCATTCATTCTTGACATTTGGTTTGATACATCATATCATCATTCATAAAAGCTTTTAAGTTGTTAGAAAAATATTGGTGGAGATGGAGTGACAAGAAAATAATGAAGAGATATGGATAAGAAGGAAATAGTAAAGAGAGATTAAACATTAAGGAAATAGTTTAAAGGCGTGCATTACATTTTTCTAAAGTTTTTATGCCCCCTAGAATACAGTAAAACTTAAAATTCTCTAATTTGAAGTAGTTAAAATAGTTTAATAGAAAGCCCTATTTATAATTATTAAACAAATGTAGTTTCTCACTAAACAACTATTGTAAATATTCATATTTTTTCATAGTGACTTTTCATTAACTGTTACAAATAATTATGCTTTTTTTTTTTGCAAATAGTCATATCTTTTCATAGTTACTGTTCACTTAATAACTATTATAAACAAATATGTTTATAAAAGGAAACCATTGGTTCACTAATTTAAACTTAAGAGTCATCTTTGATTCTTTATACATATAAGATTACTATAAAAAAGTCCATTAATAAACCTATATAGAATTGTCACTTCTTTAAACTAAATAGTTAAATCTTTTCATAGTCACTTCTCACTTCATAACTATTATAAATAAATAAATTTTAAATTTTAAATTCTAAATGAAAGGAAACCATTAGTTCACTAATTTAAACTCAAGATTCATCTTTGATTCTTTATGTATATAAGATTACTATGGAAAGTCCATTAATAAACTTATGCAGGATTGTTATCTATATACCTTTAAAATTGGCTTTTCTAAATAATGTGGGACTTGAAAAGTCACCAATATTCATAAACTACCAACATACCCCACAATGGTGAATGACAATGGACAATAGTGATAAAAGTGAAATCCAAACATAAATAGTAATCCATTAAAACCCTACAAAAATAGAAAAAATTGGGAAAGACTTAAAATAAATCAATAATAATCCAAACATTTTAGATTAAAGAGAAAAAGAAATTAACAAATCTAAACATCAATAATAATCCATTATAATCTAAAAATTTTAGGTTATAAAATTGAAGTTAAAAAAAAAAGAGTATAAAATAGCTCACTAATATAAGAAAGGACTTTAGTTGAGGTTAGTGAAATCCATTGGTGGAATGATGAAGAATTGAGTTAAATGAAGTTGGGTTGACATGGTTCTAGTTAAATGATGGTAAAGAGAAATGATATGAAAAGAAAAAGCTACTTAACGAGAATTTGAAACATAAGAAAAAGAAAAGAATTAAAGGATTAAGGGAATTTCCTTTCTTTAGTGAATATGGTTGAGGGAATTAAAGGAATAAGAAACAAATTATTAATTAATTTACAAAAAGGAATTAGTGTGAGATGTGCCTAATTAGAATGTTTGCAATCACCCATCTTTAATGAGAAGGAATTAGGGAAATTATTGGAATTGAAACATTGAACAACATAGGAAAAACCAATGGCATAATCCTTTCTATGGACGAGTTCTATGCATTTACTAATAAAGAGAAAGTATCATTCTTTGTATAGGCAAATACTATACAATGATAATAAATAAAAAATTAAACCATTATTGGACTCATTGGAGTACCATAATTAATATTATTAAAGAGATTTGAATTTCAATACCAACATTTTTAAGAAATTATCTAATTTTTAAATACTAATGTATACTCTTGAGGAATTTAGTGACATGGCATAAACTTAAAATTAAATTATTTATTTTACTTCTAAATTCATAATAATAATAATAATAATAATAATAATAATAATAATATTGTTAAGAATGTTTAGTATTTACTTGGACTTTATTTATTTTTTTAGGAAATATTTTTATAGAAAAATTTCATATGGTTCTATACAAGTAGAGAACTTTCATATTACCTTTATATCTTGAAATTAGTAAATATCTAGTTATTTATTAAATAAGTAACTAGTTACTCACTTGTGTGTTGTGTAGGAAAATATTAATTTTAGTAAATACTTATAATAATATTGGAAAATATTAATAAGAATATGTAACTATTATATTTGACTAATTAACATAAAACTTGAATAACTGTATATTATAAATTGTTAAATACTTCTTTGAATACAATATTTTTTATTTCATTATATATATTTCTTTTTTTATCTATTATAATAATCTTTAAACTATCTTAACTCATAAATATAAAGTTATCCATGGCTAAACACTACCTTAGAAAGATATAAACCAACATAAAACAAAGATTAATATCATCACCAATTACATTGCATTCATCTACTTATTCATTATAATCAATCATCAAATATTTATAATTACATAATTTATAAGCTATACAATTATAAATCTAAGTAATTGCCCTTGATTTAAGGTTTTTAAGTTATTTTTCCATCATAGTTACTCGAGTATCAAACTCAAACACTATAGAATAATAGCAAAAGGCACACAAATATTCAAGTATAAGACTTGAATACAAGGCCGCCTATATTTGAGTATGGTACTTGAAAATTATGAAGTAGAAAGCACAACCATCTTCAATACTCAAGTAGGATATTTGAATATTGCCCTTTAAGTTCATATTCAAGGCAGTACTTGAGTACACACCTAGGTTTTCTAAAATCTAATTCAAAAAATAAAGTACTTACTCTTAAATCTTAATATGATTCAACATGCAGAAAATAATGTTCTAAACATCACTTTATTCATTATATATCTTCATTTATTCAATATAAATTAACCCAAAATCATCATACAATCATCAATCCAACTTAATTATCAATCATGCTCAAGATATTTAATAAATAAGCTCAAATTCAACAAATCTTGGAGTTTAGAAGTAAGTACATTATCTACTTACCTTAATCTAAGAAGGAAATGAATATACAATCATCTTGCATTTGTTGTGGGCCCTATTTTATCAAGAATTAAGTTGCTATCTAGAAATCAATAATTTCTTATTCTATAACTAAACTAAAGCAATTTCCTACTACTTTCTGGTTTAGATAAAGGATACCTTGTTAGATGGAAGCATTTGATAGAGATTTAGAGATAAATGATCTTAAACTTTAGTTTCAATCCTTTAAGATTGTGCAATTTGAAAGGCAAGGTTTGAAATAAGTGATTTTGGTGAAAGAAGAAGAAGTTGATGTTTTTGTAAGAGAAAATGAGAAAGTGGAAATGTTTTTCTAACATTTAAGACCATAGGGTTAGAATTGTAATTACAATGGTGTATTAAAGGTAATTTTGGTATCTTTCATCCTAAATTTCCTTCATACATCCTACTTCAATTCTAACTTTACTCGTCATAATAATTATTTTTATTATGTCTATTTTCATATTTAAACTTAATTTTCTATAATTAAACATCTATTCTAAGCTTTGCCATAAATTTTCCTCATTATTAGTATATTTACTAAATTATCATTTTGAAAGTTAAATTAAGATTTTATAAACTTAAGGGGTGTATCAATAGAACATAATAGAAAATAGTACTTACTATGGATGCAATGCTTAACATGTAGGAGGCAAAATTTTAAATTTTCAAATGCAACATTTTTATCTTTATGAATGGAAAATGTCTTGGGAATCTTTTATCACTATTTAGTTTTGCTATCTTGGACATGGACAAAAAGAATAAGAAATCAAACTTATGTCCTTAAAAATGTTTGAACTCAAATTGTTGAAGTTTACAATTTGAAAATTGAAGATTCTAAATTACTCATTTTTCATTATATACAACTAGTCTAAGACAACAATTAATTTACTAGTTACAACTAATTCAAACATCTTTCAAAAATTAATCTTCTATTGCAGTCAAATGCATAATTTCAATAAGTGTTAGTGATCTAAAGAGTAACATGTTTATCTTAAAAAATGAATGAATGGCTTATTAGTTGTTTGCATAGCAGTGGTTAAACATCTCTTTTCAAAAAATGATCACAGTAAACTGATCCCTACACATAATATACAGAAACTAGGATTTGTACATGTATCATGATTGTATCAATGCATACTAAGAAAGTTAAATACGAAACCATGCATTCTCAATTACAAATATAGCTTTTAATTTATTAAATGCTAACAAATATCTCTAAATATGATAATATAGAAAGGATATATTAAAAATTCATCTATTATATTGCCTTCATTTAAACCAAGAATTTATGCATAAAATAGTAGGCACTATTATTTAAGTTTTGCTAGGTATATTTTGGAATGTATACATGTAGGTGGTTTTGAAAATGCATACTAATTAAATGATGTTTAACATGCAAAAGAGAAAAATTTTCAAACCTTAATACTTTGGAAATATAGACTTAGAGGTGCTTATGCAAACTACCTTATTAGCATAGGAAATCCAAAAAATATATTCTACAATGGTCAAATTTTCACCAAAATGAACACATAGACAACCATGGTAAGTTAGCATGTAAATTATAAAAAGAATGTAGATGTTTGTAAGTTGGCTTGCTTAAAGTGAAAAAGAGGAAAAAAATGAAGTGCATAACTTTAGAAATTAATAGAGAAATAAAGATCTTAGCATGCACTGGGTGAAATTAACCCTAGAGGCAAATCTACCAATATGTACCAATATGGTAAACATCAATTGAACCATGCAATCTAGTTAAAAACAAAAAGGAAAAAATAAACACTAATTAGTGTAGGCATGTTTCAACATTTCAAT
This sequence comes from Sindora glabra, assembly GCA_020226215.1. Taxonomy (NCBI): domain Eukaryota; kingdom Viridiplantae; phylum Streptophyta; class Magnoliopsida; order Fabales; family Fabaceae; genus Sindora; species Sindora glabra. Next base: position 43,144,669 of record CM035227.1, on the reverse strand, counting down.
AAACTATGATAATTGTACTCATGTACATGTTTAAAGCTTTCAAACTTGCAAAAACCTATGGAACCTTATAATTATTAGATAATCAATTTCATGTATATTTTTTCAAAATGCAATGAAATTTCACTTTACTTTCTAAATGCATAGTTGACAAAACTACATGTATTTTAAATTTGCAATAGCTTATATTATAAATTTTTTTCTAAAAATATTAAATTCATGTTTCAATTCTTCAAAATTTCTAATTTTCATTGTACTTTCTTATAACATCAATTCTTCTAGGTAGAAATGCATGGCTTAGTTAATTTATAGCAAGTCAATCACAAAAAATGTGGATCATTAAATTTTATGCTTGTAATTAATTTTACTAAATCCTAATTTTATTAAATTATTAATTTGTGCAAGATTACCATAGTCTTGAACTTTTTTATGGCATATATGCCAAGGAAAAATGTATTGAAAGATTTCATTTCAATTAACAAAGCAAATAAAAAATAAAATAAAATTAACCAATGAATTCAAGTGAAACACATAATATTAGATAATATTATAACATGTATCAATAATTTTTAGCAATTTAACAGATATTAATTGCTAAAATACATATTATTCTAATAATACGATCAAAATAATACAAAATACTAAAAATGAATCAACACTATAGGAAATAAAACAAAATAATTTTTAAAAAAATAGAAAACACCTCCTTCTTCTTTCTACTCCTCAAGTTTCTCCTCTTTAACAACCCTGTTAACCTTATTAGTGGAAAACTTAGCTAAAGAATTACCAAACCTAGTATCAACATTATCATTAACAATCATACATTTTGTAGGGATAAATTTAAGAGTAATATTCTAGTTAAACAGATCCATACAAGCTCCAGACAATGATAAATGCAAGCATATGTAAAATAAAATTAACATCAAGAATATATTAAGTACAATTAAAAATACCTATTAAAATATGAACATTAATAACCTTTAAATTATATTTATTGACATCCTTATCGTCAAAATCTTGTAATGTAGAATCATAATTCACATAACTAGCATTTGTAGTGCTTACAAAAGCCTTGATAATCTTGTTATCCTCATATATATAAATAATAATATAGACCCTCTTAATTTGAAATAAATTAGATTCCTTTATTTGTACCTTGAGAATGAAACGTTTATTAATCATCTCATCCATTTTAGTAAAATGTAGGCTCTTATCACCAATCTATTACAAAAATTAATTCAATAGATGTGGAAAACTAGAAAATTGGTACAATTCAAAGTTCAATCAACAAATTTCAAACAAACTTGAATCGTATCATCTTTAAGATTTGAAGCTTTCATGCTAACAGCTTCAAAACCTTCTCTATCAAATAGCAAAAATGAAATAGAATCTATATCATCCCTAACTCTTGCTTGAACTTCATACCTAAATATGATATAAATTATTATTTCTAAAGTCATAGAAATGAAAAATAAATTAGACATAATTTTAAAAGGAAAGACACTTAGAAATGACATTTCTTATGATCTCCTCACACTTATTATTAACAAAAAATTAGCCCCATCTAGACTAACTCTCTTTGAATATGTCTTGTAACTATTGTGGAACTAATTCTAGCCATCTTCAATATAACCAACACAGTAGCAAGAACAACATAAAAACATTATTGTGGAAAAAAATACTTGCAAAAGGTAAAAACTCCCATTCACAATAATTATATTTAAGCAGTTAAAATATATTATAAAAAAACCATAGTAGTTATCGTTAACTCATCAATAATCATCTTATATGTCAGCTACAACAAATCCTGTACAAGTGAATATGTAAATTAGGTAGATATCTGACTAAGAGCACATACACTACTAATAACACTACCACTAAACCTACATAAAAGAAATGAATATTGGCATAGTAACATATTCAAGATAATAAACATAAAAAAGTTATACCAATGTTGATATAGTTACTTGTCTTTGAAATTCATCATTTGCAGTAGATCTAGATCCAACAACATTCTTATGCCATATAAGGAATTAAAAACCATAACAAAACCTATCAATAATATAATAAGTTATAAACGTATGAATGAATGATAAAAGAAGAATTCATATTATATATAATAAATACCTTTAAAATCTTTCGATTTGGTAAACTGAAGAATGATAAAAGGAGAAACATTCTTACTAAATGTTTTTCAAGTTAGATGGAAAAATCATCTCACAAAGTGCATGGAAGAATATTATTACTAAGAAAAACAAAAAGCAAACTAATAAGAATCACATATACACTTTTACAAATAAAAAATTAACATAAAATAAAAATCATTTTAACATAAAGTTTATATATGACTCAAATCCTTCAACTTTGGCAAGTCCTTCCTTATTTGAATAGAATCCTTCTAGGTATCCTCAAATTTACTTATTTTAGATATCTTGCCAATAACATCTAAAAAAGTAGAAGAAGATAATAATAATTTTAGAGAAAATCAAAATTGTTATCATATATAGATCAAACCAAATTACCATATATGAATCAAAGCAAAAAAAATTTTAAAATTGAAAATTCATGGCTCAACCTATGAGATATTTGTAATTTCTTGTCTTTCATATTATGTCACCAAAATTAAGAAAGCAAAAACCATACATTGAAATCTTATTATGAGTAACTTATCTTACATTAGTGGAATACTAGAAATTAATTTTGTAAGGATGATTAGTGATTATAAAACAACTAATACTATTCCTAACACCAAATTGAAAAATCACATAAACATAATCCTCCTGAAAAATTGATCTAAATTTATTTAGTAAAGATTACTTCACAATTCTTGAATTTGGCCACCCTATCAAACAAATAAAATGAAATGTTGATATTAAGCAAAAATCATAGTAACATGAATGTACCTCTCATCTACCAGAATCACGTTAATGTCTTTTTTATCACATTCTTATAGCATATTTTCTATAATGGAATAAAATGGAAAAAGTTTATTTAATAGGCATTATTAAATAATAATGTCTATTTCTTAAGGAATAGTCATTCTATCAAATAATAGAATTTTTATTCCATAGCAAAAGTGAAGGAATGACCATTCTATCATTTATGGAATGGATTTTTTACATTTTTATCTCTTATATCTTTAATATATTCTAATATTATCCTTTATTAATAAATAATAAAATAACATCTATTTTTAATATTATAGTATTAAAATATTTTTGTTATATTTTTAATAATAAAAATTAAAATAATATTTTTATATTTTTAATAAATAAAATTTTTAATATAAAAAATTATAAATTAAATTTTTATGCCTTTAATATAGAAAATTATTTGTTAATTATAACATTGATAATTATGATTTTTTATGTTCAGTTATAAAACATGACAAAGTTATCTTTCATATAAATATGATTTTAGTTTTACACTTTCATTTTATTTTTAAAGGTATTATTATCATTGATATATTTTTTATTCTATTCTTATAATATTTATTGTACTAAACATAATTATGAAATGATCATTTCATTCAATCATACCAAATACAACATTATCTGTGTAGTTGGGCATGTTCCATAACCAAATTATTCTCACCTTAACCTTCCATAACTCTTTCAAGTAAGAAATCTCATTAACAAGGTTAAATCTTTAAGACCATTCTTACTGTACTCTCAATAAATAACTCAAATAAAGAAATCAAAATTAATGGTTAAATGAAACCCTCAACCCTATTTATATAGTTGAATAGAGTAGACATAGCATTAAAAGATTCATTATCTAATGGAATAAAGGTGTAAGGAAGATTATATTTTTTATCATCCTTTGTCTTCTATGTTGCAAAATGAGAGTGCAAATTTTGGTGGGAAAAAAATTATCCTTATGTTAACACATGTTCTAAGTTTTCTCTCTAAGTGGAAACTTTTCATAAATAGTATTGATTGATTGATGTATATTGTTATATTGATGCATATTGTTATTTTGTAAGAGAAAACAACTTCCTCTCTATAATAAGAAATATTTTTAGCGACAAGCTTAGTTGAGGCATAAAGGGGCCATGACCTCCCAAAATTATTAATATCATATATTAATATTTTGTAATTATGTGAATTTTATTTCATAAGTCATTTTGTCCCTCAAATTTTTTTCTCTTTTATCCCCCCAAATTTTATATTAAGATTTGTCGATGGTTGTTTTTTGTCATTCTCCCAAACCTAACATTGAAAAAATAAAATATTCTTTATAATATTTATATACTATAACTACAAACATAGATAAATGAAATCATTCTTAAGAAAAATATTTCCACAAAACAAACCTAAAATATGATTGAGAGATCAATAAGTTCCCAAGTCTAACAAAAAAAATTAATGGGCAGTTGTCACAGAATCTCCTGCATTTGGGGGATCTATAATCAATTTCTTAACTTCAATACTATAGAATATTCTTTTGGTAAGGGTTTGGTGTCAGAAATGTGAAAGCAATCAGATGTTGGTTCAATATTTTTGTTGAGCAGTTTTATAAGCACAAATCAGCATTAGGCATCAAATAAGCTTAGCTTCCACGAAGAAAATGCAATTCGTGCTTTCTTTGGAAAACCAGAAAGGATTGCTATGGTCAGCCAACAAAAGACTTGCGTACAAAATGATCATTAAAAATAAAGAAAGTTGAATATTAATTGTCTGAATTTCTTCTTTTTTCCTGTTTGAATTTCTTATGTGGAATTAGCATAAGAATTCAAAGCTTACTTTGCCTCAGTCAACAGCATAACGTCTCCATTTGAAGGAAAGCAGTTTCTCATGAGTCAGAGATTTCTTATGATCAACTTTTCCTTCATCGGCAAATTCTTCGTATCGTATACATGTTCAAATTCTGCCAAATTCACTTTGAAACTTCGGAAGCTGAAATTTATATATAAAAATTTGCAATTTTTGTTAAAAATATAAAAAATACAATTTTATAAAAAAATTACATGAATATGTACCGGTACAACTTTTTGTCAAGTAATTCCAAAGTATAACCATTCTTTTTAATAGCTTGTTTTGGGCACTTGTTTTTCAAATTTTAAAACTATTCCTCCCATTTCATTTTCATTTTTCAAAAAAATTAGGCATAAGAAAGGATTGCCATCATTGTCTACTTATAACATTAGGATAATACTTCATTGTCTACTTCAAAGATTTTATTAATTTTTATTGAGTTTTAATATAAAACTTATAATTTTATTTAAAATTTGTCCTTAATAGATACATACAAAATGTTATTACTCAATCAATTTAAAGTGTCTTAATTAAAAATACTTTAAGAAAATTACAATATTGTGTATCTCTGTGAATTAGCCTTTTTGGTAACGTTACATTTACTCTCCTATATACATTTCCTTTTCACTCTGCTCTCACAAGTTGTACGATCCACATAATGTGAATCAATATATTAGAAACAAGTGTATAATATAGTTAAAAAGGAAGTGTATCAAGCATTTCTCATTATTTTTAATACCTAACTAAAAAATTTAAATTTTATTAATGTAAGTCTATTTAACTATCACTCACTTACGTAACATTTCATTAAAAAATGTTAAAAATCCTTTCACTATTAATAAAATATTTTAATTACTATTATTTTTTAATAATATATTATCTTTTTATTCATAGAATGTGCAAAATATTTTACACTTATAATTAATTAAATTTAAATGCTTCATAAAATTAAGTTTAATTGCATACAGTTACTTTTAGTGAGAAAGTAAAGCAACAGTATGCAAAGACCATTGGTTCTTGTAAAATTGACCTACGTGTAAAAATGTCTCAGAAATTAATCCACAGGAGTTATCCTAATCGAAATAAAATTTGGGGATGATATAATTTTTTTTTACCTCATAAAATAAAGTACGGGGTAAGCTTGTACTCCTAAAAAATTGGGGATTGGACAATAATTTCTTACCTTACTATAGAGCCCTGCTATTATGAAATTCTTATATTTTTATCTCATATGCATTATATATATGTATAAAATATTTTTATTTATTTTAATAGTTTAATTATTTAAAAAATTAAAAATAATTTAAAATTTTACATGGAAGTAAAAAAGAATAATATTTGTTGAATATATATCAAACTTATTTTTTTATGTTTTAATTTTTTTAATTAAGATTAAAACTCTATTTTAATCAAAACTATTTTAACTCTCAAAATATTCAGCTTTTATCAATTTCATTTTTAAAGTAAAATTGGTATCAACTTGATTTTCGAAGATTTAAACTCAAGTAAAATTTCATTCTCTATCTCAAATGGTTAATATTTGTTAAAAAGACTAAAATTTTACTTGGGTTTAAATTTTAATAATTAAATTGATACAAGTCTTACTTTATATGCAAAATTGTTAAAAAAAAATTGAATACTTCAAGAATTAAAATAGAGTTTTAGTCTTAAACCAATTATGTGTGACTTTAGACTTATTATTATAGCATTCTATTGATTATATATAATTTATAATCTTTAGATTTATATTTTTTCCTATTTTTTTATCTATTAGTGTCTGATATTACTTAATAATTATATATTGATTTGTAACACTTAATTTTATGATTTTTTTTTTCATTTCACCAAAATTTCCATGAAGCTTTATTGCTTACAGGACATGAGAATGGAATAAATTTTGTCCCTAATCATAAAATATGATGTAAAATAATATTTTATTTTCAACAATAAAAAAAAGATAGTAATATGTTCTACCTTGCTCGGTCACCATCCCTACTGGCAACTGTTCATGGGCAAGATTTTGATAAGAGAGAGGGAGAGTACCGCTTGCTTCCTTTGATAAGAGAGAGGGAGAGTACCGCTTGCTTCCATACCCCAAATAAATGCCCATGATAGTAATCTTCCCCATCTCCATGCATAGGCGCAATGTCAACTTCACCACTAATCCACCCAATATTTTATGGACTAAAACTGATGAGAAGTCATGACTCCGCACACATGCTAACTAATCATATTTTATCATTGCTAGATGCTTTTAACAAAGTTCTTAAAACATGATTGATTTGATTTCACTGCTTTATTGTCATGCATTGTATTTGGTTGTATGTAAATAGCAAAGCATTTTTTAAAACAAAAAAAAATTGAGAAAAGATCAACTCCTCTAGTAGTTCTTTCATTATCTGTTACAAACATAAACCGGACATAAATCAATCTTAAATCTGAAGAATTATGCTTGCTTTAAGGATCTTTCTATCATAATTGTGAGTGAGTTAATGAATTTTACAAATTAAAACCCTCAAAATCCACTAAAATAGCTTAAAAATTGGAGAACTCGAACATTGTGAGCAAAACATTTTCTCCAAGTGGAAGCCACAAATGAATATGATATTTCTGTCTAATGACAAAATGAAAATTAAATGTAGTATGCCTCTAAGCTCCAACAGTAATGAATGAATAAGGAAGACACGGGCATGGAGTCATGGATCTATGATCCTTACATCCAACAAAATTCAGACATCCCTTTCATCGTAATCAATACCGATGGGGATGTGGACACCACATTAACAGATCATTGGGCTCAAACAAAAACAAATATTTTACCAACAATGAAGCCGGGAATTTACTGCAAGCTACTTTTAAGATTTCTAGAAAGTAAAGGTCTTCAATACAATATTTTCAATCGTACTAACAGGAATCACTCTTCCCTGGCTTTATTAGTATTCAGATTCAGATTACTTTCAAACCAAGCATTGGATTCATTTTCTTCTAAGCTTCTCTTTCATCCTCTCCATTGCAGCCCGTAGAGTACCCTCATCCTTGCAGAAAGTAAATCTAACTAGATTCTTTCCCTCTTCTGGATTCAAGTAAAACACATTGGTAGGAATTGCCACTACTCCCACCTCCTTGATGAGATATTCACAAAATGCAACGTCATTTTCCAGACCGAAAGGTGTGTGATCAACGACCACAAAGTAGGTGCCGCTGGACGGGAATACCTTGAAACCAACAGCTTTCAGTCCTTCCACCAAAATAGCCCTTTTTGCCATATAATCCCTCTTAAGCTCCACAAAATAAGATTCCGGAGCTCTAAGAGCTGCCGCAGCTGCCCACTGCATAGGAGCGGAGGTGGAAAATGTGAGGAAAGAGTGTGCTTGTCGCAATCCCCATGATAAGTGTGGAGGTGCTATTGCCCAACCAATCTTCCATCCTGTTAACGAGAATGTCTTCCCCAAGGAATTCATGGTCACGGTCCTTTCAAACATTCCAGGCAAGGAAGCTATAGATATGTGATCCATATCAAAAGACAATTTGTCATAAACTTCATCACTGAAAACCAGGACGTCATTCTCAATGCAAAGAGATGCAAGGGCATTGAGCTCATCTCGAGTGAACATCTTTCCAGTTGGGTTATGAGGTGTATTTATCATAACAGCACGGGTATTTTTTGAGATGGTGGACCTTAGCTCATCAATTGGGACAGCAAAATCTGGAGGGCGCAAAGTGATGCTTTTTATTTTTGCACCAGCCATGGATAGCATGGCTTCATAAGAATCATAAAAAGGAGCAAACATGATGACCTCATCATCGGGATTTATTAATCCCAAAATGGTTGCTGCAATTGCTTCTGTGCACCCAGAAGTAACAGTAATTTCCTTTTCGGGGTCCACTACAAGACCAGTATCTTTCTTAAATCTATCAGCAATGGCAGAGTTGAGGTCTGGAACCCCATACCCCCTGGCATACTGATTTTTACCATCCCTAATTGCCTGAATTGCAGCTTCCTTCACAAAATCTGGACCATCAAAGTTTGGAAAGCCTTGACCAAGATTTATGGCTCCGTGTTTGATGGCAAGCATGCTCATTTGGGTGAATATTGTTGTTTTGAACTTCTCCAGGCGCTTTGCAACCTAACAAACAGATGATAATAATTAGCAAGAGTCATATGGTTTATCTAATATACATGAAGTATATCACACGCATGCATAGAGGTATGAATTACAAAACCAACTGTAATTGTCCCTATCATAAAATCCCTTTCTGGGCAAGATAAGCTCGCATCCGTTTAGAAAGACTTTGCTCCTTGAAAGAGGCAACCAAGTCAAATACACCAGAAACTCTTCACCAAGAAACTAAATAACAATGAAAGAAAATACTCATGCCTCAAGGCTTGGGGAGCCATAAGCTCTCTCCTATCAGAACTTAATAGGTGGTTTCCCTCTTGTCTATTAAGAGATCTTTATTCCCCTTCCCTACCCTAGGCTAATGACCTCCCATATATAAAAGGGAAAAAAAGAAAAAGGAAAAAGAGAAAGAGAAACTAACAAAGAAGAAAAATCATATAGCTCTAAAATGACAATAGAACCCTGTAATAGTGATAATAGAGAGTGCAAGTTCTATATATGATCAATGGAAACATAAGAGGACCACCAAGTGCATCACACATGCATAAAGATATGAATTAAATAACTGACTTTAATTGTCTCCCCTTCATAAAATCCCTCTGACATGAGTCATTAGTAAGGGTCTTTTTGGTCCTTTCATTATATAAATTTTGTTAGTTATTTTCATTAGGCAATCCTTCTGTTTTACTTTCATTGGTCAGTTTTCTTCCAGATATCAGGAAGGATAACATATAGCCCCCTGCAAAATGTACTAAGCATACAATCTATCATGAATTGAATACAAAAGAAAGGAAGGAGTCTTAGGGCTCTTTTCAATCCAAAATCATTCTTGCTATTCGTTATTTGTATGTTTTTAGCTTCCTTACGCAAATCACCTCCTATCACCAGTATCCAGAGTAAGGTTCACCCCTCTTCCACGCAAATTCACTATGGATACACAGCAACAAGATTACAATGAGCAGTTGTCAAAAATATTAGATCGCATCACAAAAATGCAAATCCTTTGGAAGAAAGACATGGAAGAGTGGAGGTGAAAATGGCAATCCCATCTTTCCATTAATGAGACTTTTCACTCCAAAGATTTTATCATACCAACAATTTAGGATCTTTCTCAGGAATCAGGGATGGAATTGACAGTAATGGTGGTCAAAACCCTTCACCCACTCAAACCAGTCCCCAAATCAAATTCCTCACACCACCATCGTTAATAATGCGGTGACCGAATGTTATCTCCTATCAAGATTGGGGGTCACTGGTACCATAACATCAACGCAAGCCACAAGTGTTATGCTATCATTTCTACTGTTACTATTTCAGAAACCCCATCTCATGCAAAAGTTGGTGCTTGAAGAATTCAAGTTGTGCTGAAAACTCTCAATCAATTGGCAAGTGACTGCCAAAGAAGTTGAGAAAACAAAGGAAGAACATGTGGATCTGAAGCTGATCAATGCTTTCTTTAAATGGGAGGCTACTAAGAACTTCTACTCTGATCAGCCTGGTAAGGTTAAAATGAAGAATCCCCATGCCAATTCTAGTAACAGTCCTCCAACAGTGAATGAAATTGAAGGCGTCAAGGCATTAAATATCTCTAGAAACATTCCCGGTTGCTAATCTGAAGATTAGAATGTTGATTATTGAATCATGTGAATATGATACGACATTCCAGTTGCAAGGGAGCTAATTAGGGTAGTTTCAAAGAAAGCTTGGTAGCAGCATGATGACACTGTTATTGCTGTCCAGCCCCTACAATTTCTTGAGATGGCAAAGGGCTATGTTATTGTTAAACCTTTAGTGGTTGACACACCTAGTGTTCCTTCAGCCTTGGAGTTTAATTGGGAAGTTGGGGCAAAGAGCCATCCGCCATAATTGCTTGTTTGTATTATGTTAACTATACAAAGAGTAACATTCAAGCAATACTAAATCAGGAGTTCCAATACTACAAGTGCTAGCAACCATGTCAGCATATTATGTACTGCTGCTCATTAATTGTACAAGATGCATGCAGGGGTGACCCAATTGAAGAGAATGATGTTTATTTTTGTTTGAATTGTCTCTCCTCAACCTCAGGATAACCCTGAAAGATTCCGAAACTCTGATACCAGAATCCACACAATGCTGCAGCTTGGCTAGAGTTTTTTTTATCAAAGCTGAGCATTGCTTGAGTACAAGGATGTTGTTAAGCGGGAAGGATCGATACAAGTCCTTTAGTAAGGGTTATTTGGTCCTTTTATTATATAGATTCTGTTAGTTATTTCTATTAAGCAATCTTTGTTTTTTGTTTTCTTTGGTCAGCTTTCTTCTCGTTAGTCATCAAGAAGGTCTATATCTAGCCCTTGCAAAATGTACTAAGCATCCAATCTATCATGAATTAAATACAGAGAAAGAAAGGAGCTTTAGAGCTCTCTTTGATCCCAAAGCACTCTTGTTACTTGTTACTTGTTATTTGTGTATTTTCAGCTTCCTTACGCAAATCAACTTCTATCATCCTCTTTCCTGGGCAAGATATCCTTGCACCCATTTAAAAAGACTGCTAGTTGAAGGAGGGAACCAAGTCAAATATACCATACTCAAGAAGCCCTTCACCAAGAAACTAAGTAACAGCAAAGGAAAATACTCATGCCTCAAGGCTTGGGGAGCTATAAACTCTCCACTAGAACTTAATAGGTGGTTTCCAGATCCTTATTCCCCTTCCCCACCCTAGGTTAATGACCTCATATATAAAAGAAAAGGAGGAACTCAGTGATACAATGAAAATCATATAGCTCTAAAATGACAATAAAACCCTGTAATAGTGATCATAGAGATAGAGTGCAAGTTCCATATATGATCAATGGAAACATACAGAACCATGATGCAACTATGAAGAAATGTATAATAAGTACAATTTCACCTCAAAGACAGTTGACCATATACCTAATTGAAAATATCAAAAACTACCTTAAAGCATCTGATCCACTAACAGAAAAACGGAACCCCCTTCCCACAAGCATTGAATAATCTAATGCAAGCAGCTTTCATCACAGTAGCTCATCAGCATCAAGAAGAGTTTGACAAATAACTGCATGAACTGTGAAGCAAGAAAACTGAAGACAGGCAACTGAAATGCTGTAGAGCCAGAGGCAAAACACTAACATTTTTTCAAAACCCCTCTGAAAATTATTAAGTTTCATAGATATTCACAAGCATCCAATACAAAGGTAAGTACCATACCACTACTATTGAAGAGAAACTTCATATGATTGGATTATCTCTAGTAATGCAGTTTGAAACATATCGCCAGCATGTTAACTAAAGTGTCAACTATGATAATGACAATGGAGCCGTAAGTGACATATTCATTGGTCAAAGCAGGAGGCAACTCCAGAAGAGATCGGAATTTAAATGCAATCAAGACTGTAAGATGGTCTGGGATCAATTAAACTTCCTAACAAAGATGCATTTTCTCAGATGAAGCAAGTCTGAGACAACGAATTAGATACTGAATAAGGTACATGAATTAATCCATATTTCAATATCGGTGATACTAATAAAAGCAACTTCAACCGTGAAATTAATAGATTGTAGCATTTTTCCCATCAACACATAATCCAGCCTCCAAGATTCAAACTTGAGAACTGAAAAAACAGCTAAGGCTGGTAGCACAGTAAGGAGATTCACTCTGGCCATCTTAGATGACAAACACTTAAGAACTACTCTTTCTAAGATAAAGTAATTCATAACCCCAAAATATGATCACAAAGGCGACGATGAATTTGGACATCATCCAGCACTAAATGAACCAGAACCCACTAACGAATGACTAACACATAAACATTAAACTAATAACAGGGAAAAATAAACCCAAATCCCATTTAAAGCCACACCCTCCACTTTAAATTAGAAGGAAAAAAAAAAAAAAACAACAAAATGGTTCACAGATCTAAAAAGGAACGAGAGGATACACCTGCAAAGGCTGCTGGATTTTCTGGGTCGTTTCATTGTGATCAGAAACAGGCTCTTTCTCAGTCGAAACAGTGGACATGGCGGCAGAGGAAGATGGGTACTTTGTTGCCGAATCTGGACCAGGGAAGACACGCTTGTAGAAATGCTTCGAAAAGTCGTGGAAAGGGTAGGGCCTAAAGCTAAATCTCATTTGGCAATGACTTGTCCAGGTACATTGGACCTGCATATCAAAATTCTAGCAATAGTTTAGGGTTCTATTGCGATCTATGTTGAGCGAACAAGAAAAGGAATGCAGTGAGTGTAAAAGCGAGAGTTCGAAAGTGGAAGAATTTGATTCTTTTCAACCAAGACGAAAAGAGGACGGTTTGGTTCATGCACCAATTCACGCCACACAAATATGGGGCTCCTGGCCGTTCTTCTAAGGTAAAAATAAATAGATAAATAAATAAATGTAAATTACTTTAAAATGTTTCATACCAAAAAAATTAAATGATACCCTACTCTTTTAATTTTTTTAATAATTTCATAACATTTTTACTAAAAAATAATAATAACTTATTATAAAATTTAAAATTTTATCTTAAAAAATTGATACTGCCTTAAAAATGACATTATAAATTTTGTATAAAATTGTAATTATTTATGAAAATTTTTATAATTTTTATACTATAATTTCATGAAAATTTATAGTATCTTGTTAAGATTTAAATTTAATTTATTACCATTTGCTTATGTATTATTACATTAATAAAAAAATTAAAATATTAGAAGTTCTTAATTTAAATGATATTTAATATTTTTTGAAAATTTTGTATGCAAGATTCGATCTTTGATCTTTATGTATGTGTTTAGTAATTTAACTACTCTTATTATAATCAAAAAATAAAAAATTTTAAAAATTTATTATTACCAATAAAAACTATCAATTATTGTTATTTTTTAAATAAAATCTCATTTTTTATTTATAATAGTATAAAAAATTTTATAATGAGGATTGAAAAATGATCAAATTTAAACCATTTTGTTATATATGCTGAATATTATCTATATTTAAATTGATTAGTTTTGATTATTATAAGCAAGGATAAATATTTGCTCCTAAATAGGTGGTGGTTTATTAGAAAATATGTTGGCCGCAGAAGAAATTTATTTATCAATGGATAAGTATTTGAATCCTTAAGAAAGAAAAAAATATTTTGCTTCCCGTAGAAATTTTAATTCAAGTAAAATTTAATATTTTTTGCAACCTTTATATCCTCCTCTACATTTAAGATTTAATCAATACCTTCATATATATATTTAATGATTTAATTATTCTTATTATATATATATATGCTCGAGCTCAATGACCTACTGCAAAATAAATAATAAATAATTAAAAAAGAAGAAATATGGAAATATAATTGTTTCTTGAGTAAAATAATTGCCTATTCTAAAAGATACAAAAGAATGTATTAGTTGTAATTAAATATAAGGAGGCAAAAAACACAAATGCTAAAGGAATATTTTTTAAATTCTGATTAAATATAGTTAAATTATATATTACTTGCTATTAGTGAGTTGATTATTATTTTTGTGTGAATACAGTGTTTAAATTAAATAATTTTATTACATTTATTTTCATACATCACTGAAGAATTGAAAAAACGTGAAGTCTTCTGTTTTCCATTCATGTTGTCAACTTTGCAATCATTAGGGCGTGCCACATGCTTTGTTAGGCATGCTACGCATAAATCATGATTTACATGTTTGTCTCGATAAAATTGCGAGATATCCGTAAAAACAACTTTAATTATATAATAAATGAATCGCAGGATGGTGTAGACAGTACATTGACGAAGTACTGAAATAATAATTATGCAATATGAGATCAAAGGCAATAATTAAATATATTTATAAATTATACAAGTATTAAATGGTGGTCACATAAAATTATATAAGAAGAGAGGGTAACTTGGCTAAGACACCGACGCTATTACCAAGTCTTTGCATAGGCTTCCTTGAGGAGAGGAGTGCATCATTTGACATTGGAAACTCTTAAGATGGTCCAAACCTAAAAGCATTGGGAAAGGCGATACTTGAGGAATCTTGAATGGAATTGCTCTGAATGGTTGCAATGGGCTACAAAGTCCAGGTGCTAGACGAGTGAAAGATGTAAAATGTATGCAAATTTGAATTTGACCCCCTTATCTATCATCATAAAGGTGTTTGTAGACTTGTGATTTACAACAATTGATTACATGTCGGCATCATAGGGTCCTAACTTTCTAAAGTGGATGGTTACTACATATTGGAATGGAATAGGAAGATAATCCACCAAAAATGAATAACTATGGAGAGTGGCCTCACTTATAATAGAATAACTGTCTATGATATTCATTTCTATGAAATTTCTCGCCATGCTTGACCGACGATAATGTCAATTTGTTTATCTCTTTGACTACTTATTAGTTAATCTTTTGACTATGCCATAATTTTCACAAAAGATATCCTTTCGCAAACTTCAAGTTTCTTTTCCTTTAATCAAGTATGGTGATCTTGCCAGGCTATCATGAATTTGCCAAAACTAGGCATAACACAAGTACTTTAGTTTTTGTTTCCTATTTGGAATTAATAGAAAGTAAATCTAAAAGAGTATCTTGACTTTAGACTACTTGCTTTTCCAAAATCTTAGGGATTTCCTTAGTTTGTGAGAATTCCAAAACAATGTCATTCTAATGGATAGACTTTCCACATGCTTCAAATAGTGGTATCTTCTTAGATTTGCTTAGAGACCCGCTTTGCAAGCTTTACATAACTCAAGATATATCATTATGAGAAGTGCATGAATGTGTTTTTTCAATGCAACATTTGGGCATGAATAGTCATAATAAATGCCAATTAAAGTCCACTCATAATTTACCTATTTAAATGACACTTTTTCCCTTTTTATCATTCTTTTTGCTTTTCTCACAATTACTCTATCTTATTCTTACAATTCTTATTCTCCATTTACTCTTAAATTTGCATTTTTGCCCCTTTCCTACCTTTAGAATATAGCAATGACAACTGGTTCTTCATTTGCTCAGGATTTAGCCACCTAAGCATTAGGTTAGATAAGGATTAATGATCCCACTTTAATAGAAGCCACTGGATTGATACATAAGATATTAACCCCCTTATCAACTTTTAATATGCTTGATGGTGAGTCTCCTCTGTATTTCCTTGGCCCTAATTCTATTAATGCCTTGGAAAATGATCATCATTTGTTTTTCATCCAAAAATCCATTTTTAATTCCACCAATGTACTTATTTTTCCTTGAAGAATAAAAGGATCTAGAGTTTTTAGAAATTTTCCCCCATCCTTTTGATAAATATCTAGCTTAGTTAAATCATGCTCAACTTGAAAAAAGAGCAATTTGAAAAACCTTGAGAATTTTTGACATCATCTAACTTTCTTGCTTTTCTCCTAAGTGCAATTTATCATTTTTGGGTTTTGCCCCAATCTTTTGGTCTTTTTTTACTAATAATTTTCATCTACTTCATGGCATGATAGGTTTGACAATTTTAAACCTTTTAACTTTAATAATGTTATTGCTTGTTGATGACCACATCATTCCTTTTTTAAAGCCAAAAAATAAAGGTTATAAATATTTATTTAAGGTTAATGTGAAATCTTTTACTTGCATAGCTTTTCTTAGAAACAACATAGGTCAACTAAAGTCTCATATTTTTTATATCGAGCTTTTAGCTTTCCTTCTTTATTGGTTATATAAATATTTATTTTGCATTTCTACTTTAAAAATTTCTTCTTGTTGTCTACCATTAGCTATTATTTTAAGTAAAGGTTGGTAGGTGTATCTAAGCCACTTGTTTTGCCTTGTTTATATGAAAACATAAACTTAGTAGTGACTTATATAAACTTTTGGCAAAACTTTTCAAACCTGAAGGGTCTTTTCTCGATCTCCAAGATGTGGATATTAACCTACTTTTAGAACATTTTTTATTCCTAACACTTATGAAAAATATAAAGTAGGTGATATTTTAGGATTTAAATATACCTAAGCTATCTTTTACAAAGCACGTGATATTTTAGGATTTAAATATATCTAAGCTATCCTTTACACTTCTCATCACTCTTATTTATTTTTTCCTTTTATATTTGAAGCTTTTTACACAACAACATCAAAAGCCTTATCGTACAACTAGCCCCATTACTTTTAAACTCAATGGCCTTTCTTAGTTTATAACTAACCTAAAACCTTGTAATCCATAAAGTGTTTGAATTTGGACCAATCTTTTATGCCTACAGTATTTCCACACTAGTTTGCCATAGGAAAAGACCTCATCAATCAAGCAGCATTTATTGAACACCATGGCCAAAAAATTAGGCCTTATTCAAAGTCAACTATTGATCACACTTGATCCATTCTTTCATGAGCAAACCTTGATAGCTTTTGACATTCTTATAGTTGAAGCATTCAACTAGATTTTACTCAACACCTTTGTCCTTCATAACTTCTCACTTTATCATACCTATACTAAAACTTTTTAGGATTAATAGCATACTAATACTCACTAGTATTTTCACTTGTCTATTGATGAGAAGCTAACATAAATTCTTATTATGTAGATTGCTAAAGTGTCTTAAAAAATTGCAAGTTTACATTATGATAAAATTCTTACCTTTAAAAAATACTATAAAGTTATTTATAATTATTAGTATATACGAGCTATCATCTTTGACGTTAAGGAATCCCTTGAGAAAAAGAAAGAAAGCCATAATACCTATTATGGGAGGAAGTGGTGAAGGGAATAATAGAAAAATCCTAACATCAACCCTTTTTAAACCTTATGTTTAGAGCTAAAACTAAAATCATTATCAAATGTTCCTTTTGCCATCTCTAGATATATACCTTTGATACTTAAGAAAGGAGAACTGACCCTTGGTGTTACAATAACTTGTCATTACCTTTTCAAACTTAAAAGTGTTTGCCTTATAGTTGAACTTCATCTAACTACTTAAGTCAAGTATGAGCAGTAACTTAACCTTAAAGGTAAAAGCTTTTTATTATTTTGTCTATTACTTTGTCTACTTAACTTATACTTTGAATTTATGGTTTCTTAGGTATGACAATACCGATTGAGATGCAAGGAGTTTTATTTGATTTGGCTGCCTAAATGAGAAAGAGGACAAACTAAAGCAATACCATGATAAAAACAATAGGAAGCTTCTTTAAGAGGAAAATGTAGAAGACATAACCCTCATTATGAGGATGAGATAATAGTTATATCATGGCTTTAAAGCAAGTAGTAGTCAATGTACTAAGCAAACTCTTAAAAAGAAAAGAAAGATTATTGCTTCTAGCCACTTTTAGGCTTTAACTATGGTTTCTTTAAGAGATAATTCAATTCCATCTTAGCCTAGAGACTCTATAGTGTAACCAAACATTGATCTCAGTGCTATTGAGGAAATTATCCAATTTCAAGTAAGTTGTTACCTTTTTATTTAAGTATTCCTTTAACTTTTTATCCAACTATGTATTTATATTTTCCTCCCTCTCAAGTGAATCTCATTATAGTCACAGTTCCTTTATCTTCTCAAATGCCTTTAGCTTCTAGTAATTAACCTTTTAACCCTTAGACTAAAGTGCCAAGTAGCATTGAGTCTACCCCCATTGATTTCACAAGAACTGCCAATTGTTAGGTTACGGATCAACATACATAGCGAAATTTTTAAATTTTGATCCGAATCTACCTAAGATTTATGCAAAAAGTATAAATCAAGATTAGGGTTTTACCTTGTTTATGTTTGTGTTTGTGTTCTTTCTTTTGAGAGATTGATTCACGAGCCAAATGCTATCCGAATGTATAGTGTCTTTACGGTATCCACACAGAGTGAACAATGACCTCTTCCCTCAGCGAAGTTGCTAGAGTTCATTTTTCTCACTAGGATTGGGATTGGATGTTTTTTAGAGTGATTTTAAGGTTTGATGAAGCTTATGAGCGTGTCGTTTATGTGCTGCCTTCAAATCCCTTTTATAGAACTAAGGCATGTCATAATCCTAGTCCTATTAGGATAATGCTTCAAAAATTCTAATCACACTAAACAACTATCACTTTATCCTTATCCTAGAAAGAGTGAGGAAAGATAGGACTTATCTATTATTATCTAATATTAGATAATTACATTATTTTATAATATAATTATCTAATATTAAATTAGCATATAATTATCTTATATTAGATAATAATATTATCTTATAATATAATTATCTAATATCTAATAACATAATTATCTAATATTACTTTAATATCAAATAATATCATATAATATTATATATATTACGTAAGAAATTATTATTATCATAATAATAATATATATGCATGAAAATAAACTTAATTAATTGGATTTTAGTCCAACTAAAGCTTAATTAAAATTGTCTTATTCTTACTCCTTTTGTGTGACCCTGTAAGTTCTTACTATGTTGATAATGACTCATTTTGGGTCATAGATAGTGAGCGATATTTAGTAATACATCACTGCCACTTAAATAGTAAGAATGTCTATGATTCGACATTTACCTAATATATGATCAACGCTTTGCATCACAATCCCTTTTGTAATAATATCCAAATTGAACTGGAGGCATGGAGTTTGTCATCCTCATCAATTTTCAATTTATATTTTTTAATAGTAAGTAAACTTAAAATAAATGACTAATATTACATATTAATCCAATTGAGCATAGCCATGCATTTCTAAGTCTCCTTCAATCAAGGGGCCTAAGGATATTTCTCTTTTATACAAGAGTAATAAAATCTCATCTACATCACTCACTTTCCTCTGCATGATTCATAACACACCCAATCAATGCCCTATTTGTCATCCTAATTAAAGGTGACATAGGACAATATTAAAGTGAATAATTTCTCATGTAGGGAACCGTAGTGACTTTAGGTTAAAGGATTATGTGCATTTGTAATCATATGAGAATAACTTATGACACGTCTATCCATGTAATATTCTCATAATGGGTCAGTCCAGTACATTGTTCACTAATAATGTACTCATGTATTGACTTGATATCACATATCCATGATTCATAATCATTAGTCACTATACATACTAGTCTCGATATATTATTATTATCCTTTTCGTAATAATACTTAACTAGAAGTATTTTAGGAATAGCAAAGCTATTCCAAGGATAATTATTATATTTAAGTTATAATTTTCACAAAATAAAATAAAATAAAATAAAATAATTATATTACCAAAATAAAATGTAATACATTATGTAATATTGCAATCATCTCTATGATAGACTCTTAGGGCACACACTAACACTAATACCACCAAAAAGGAGCAAATTCAATTAAATGCTATCTTTAACACATAAAAGAGTATGAAGGATAATGTGATGGAAGTAAATTCACTTTTGGTTCGTAATAATCTAAATAAAAAAAGAGACCTAAAACCCCTCTGAGCTAAATAAGCCATAAAATAAGGTAGTGATTATAAAAATAATGGCAAGAACAAAGTTGATAAGGAACATTTCAAAGATAATCAAGTTAAAACTGGACTAATGAGGAAAATCCTTTCATTGTTTGAAGTTCACTAGTTTTAGCTGATGCTTTAAGCTCAACCCTAATAATTGTGGTCTAACCACCTTTCGTTAACCAAGATAAAGAGTACAAGGAAGCTATTCAATAATCTTTAGATGAACTAGAGTTCTTTGCTCGAACCAAAGTTAAAGGTCTTGCTTTAGGACTTTAAATCTTAGCAAAAAATGGATATAACCTTCAAATTTTCACAAGAAGGTTTGTCTACCAGCAAGGGTGTTACTGTGAGGTTGAAATATTTTATTAATAATCTCATTGAAACTTTACCTAAGATGATTGAAAATCAAAAGAAATTTGCTATTACCAAAAGTGCTTACCAAGCTCTTAAGTAACACTATAATAAGCTTTTTGAGTTCTTTACAAATGGTAAGTAGAGGAAGGCTAACTTTGCTATTAAACACAAAGCTTATACTAAAGATATAAAAAAGAATGCAGTTGGGCTTTCTTTTTAGTAAGAGAAGATTATCGAACTTTAGCAATAGCTTACAAAAGCTTAAAGAGTTTAGCAACAGTTAAATATGCATTGAAGATAAACAATAATGAAGAATAAGCCACTAAGTTAAACTTAAAAGATTTTAAAGACACCATCATCAAATTGGTCGACATGAAAGGTAAGCATTAAGTAATGCAAGAGTGCAAGGAAATAAATATAGCTTAATAGCAAAGTTTCAAGTCATATTTTAATTCTATTAAGTTATAGTTTGTGGTTAAAGATAGCTTGGTTTATAATTTTAAGTACTTTCAATCAATTTAAGCCTTTATAATTTGGATATTCACAATGGTATCTTTTAAAATGAAAATTTTTAGCTAAGTTATGCATATTATTTTAAGTTTTAGCTAAGCTTTCAACCTTTTCCTATGACCAATCATTCTACATAATACCAATTACATTGGCCTCATGAATGTTTAGCATGTATTCTTTTAACACTTGTCATTAATAGTTTCGGCTTTGTCATTTCAACATTAAAAAATTTGTAACTATTTCTATTAAAACAATAAATAGCCATGAATAGTCCTTTCTAATGAAATGACCACTTCTTGTAACTTAGCTTAATTTGCATTGGTAGAATAACTTTCTATATGAACTAACCTTATGCAAATTTTTTACATTTAATATACTTATTGTATTACTCTGCTAACCTCTCTTTCTTGTGTATTAAAGAATCTAAAACACTCCGCTTGCATTCATCTAAGTCCTTTAATTCATCAAGCATTAAATTATAATAATTATTTGGTAACAATTCATTTTCCTTTTATACCCCTAAAGTTTGCACTGTAGCTTCAACTAGTAACACTACATTATGGCCAAAAACTAATTTAAAGGATGTTACTCTATTCGATCCTTTAGGTCAACTTCTAATTTCCTAGAGTGTGGCATCCAGTATTTAGTGCCAGCTCTTAGGGTAACAAACAATATATTTCTTGATCACATCAATAATTAACTTGTTAGCAACCTCAACTTAGCCATTAGCTTAGACATAATATACTGTAAATGTTAACATTTTAATCCTCTTTAACTCAACATGCTCCTTTACCTTTTGATTAGTGAATACTATCCCTAAATTGGCTATAATAGTCTCATGAAAGCTATATGTACATACTAATTTATTTTTAATGAAACTAATGAAATCTGTCTACTTTAAAACTTAGCCATTGGCTCCAATGTAATATAGTATAGATTTCAACATTTTAATCCTTGTTAATTTGACATACTTCTTTACCTTTTGACTAGTGAATACTATCCCTAAATCGCTTGTAGTAGTCTCAAGTAAGCCAAATGTACATACTAATTTATTTTGAATAAAGTCAATGAAATTCATCTACTTTATATTTTTAAATACATTTATTTTAACTTATTTTGTAAAATAGTCTATTAGCACTAAAATATAGTGATGGCTTTCAATTAAACGTGAGTATATCTTACTAATTATATGCATGATCCATATTCTAAATGGCCAAAGCTTGATTATATATTTTAATTCAATAGTTAGGACTTTATGGATAAATCTATGTTTTTTACATTCTTGGCAACCTTTGGCATAAGTTATGTAATTATCAGTCATCTTTGGCTATTATAAACTTTTGGGGATTAAAGTTCACATCATCTTTATCTTAACCTAATAAGCTCTATAAATGCCTTCATGTATTTCAGTCATGGTTACTAAAGTCTCATCTTTACTTAGAAATTTTAGTAATTGTCCTTTGAAGTCTTTCTTAAACAACTTTCCATCAAGGAGCACAAATTTTAAGGCCTTAAATTTAATTGCTTGATTAGTATTGTTAAATAGATTAGTCAAGTAATCACTCATAAGTGTCCTCTAATTGGCTAGAATGTCTCTAGTGCTTGCATATAGCACTTATAGCACTTCCCTTATGTTGATTAGTTCGAGGTACACTTTATAAGTGATCAACTCAATTAATTTTGATTGGTCACTTATACCCTAAAGTAATTAACCTTTTCATTATCCATCTTAGGGATATGCATAGCTGCAATAATTAAATATTTTGTCATATTAGGATTTACACATTTATATTCTTTAGTAATCTATTTAATAACTGATTCTGAATTGTCATAATTTCAACATTATGTACCCTTTATTCTAATGATAATTTTAAGCCAATAATTAGTTCCTTATATTTAGCTTCATTGTTTGAGCGTTTTATATTTAAAGTAAATGCAAATTTGACTGGCTTGTCTTGTAGCGTTATAAATAGTAAGTTAACTTTATCATTATTTTTATAGCAATAATTGTAAAAAAATAGTTTTCAATAATTTATACTAACAAACCTTATCAATCATGTTTTATATTTAATTATGAAGTTAGCTATTCCTTGTCCTTTTATGGCTTTTAGTAGGTAATACTGTAATGTGAATTTTGTTAGGCTTAGAGATCATTTTTCCATTTAGCCATAAATTAAGGGTTGTGCTAGCTTGTATTTAAGGATGTTTGTTTTCACCAATACTAACATAATGGTTGATAATAAATAATATAAGAGATTTATGCAAGAAAAATACAAAAAAGGCATAATTTTTCCATTGTTGAATATTTTTGTTCAATTCCATTTAGCATTCTTAATAAATAATAAATGATCCTTTGTTTATCCTTATCAATTTCTTAGGCTAGAAAGTACCCTATTACATTACCAATGGCTAAAATATAAAGTTTAAAAAATTGATTTGGAATATGAGGAGACATTATATGCAAATTACTTAAGTACCTTCTAATATCTTCAAAAGCACCCTAATATTCATCCTTCCATTCAAATTGTTTGATGTATTTTAATTTTAAAAGGGAAAATGACGCTCTAGTTTAGCCAGGTAAGTTAGAAATGAACTACCTTAAGAAATTGACCTTCCCAAGAAAGCATTGTGGTTCCTTTTAACTAGTTAGTGCTAAAGTTTTAATGATGGTTTTAGTTTTGTTCTTATCAACTTTGACCACCTTTTTAATCTATTAAAAAGCCCAAGAAGTTCCCTACTAAAATGCCAAGTGCTTATTTTAATAGATTCATCTTTAGGTTATCTTGGCACATTCGATCAAAAGCTTGCTTTAGATTCTCCAAAATGTTCATTATATGAATTGTCCTTTACTAGTATGTCACAAATATAAACTTCAATTAACCTACCAAGCATGTCATGGAAATGGCATTCATTGCTTATTGATAGGTGGCTCTAATAATCTTTAAGTCAGCATAACCACCCATTCATATGCATTAATCACTTTTAAGTATTGAAAAGTTATTTTTGGCATATCTTTTTTGGCTATTTATACTTAATTATAACTAGAATTGCCATCTATTTGGCTTACTGACACATGCCTCAAAGTTAAATCAATTAGCATATCTATAATTGACAATGGATATTCATCCTTAGGTATGACATTATTCAAGTCCTTGAAGTTTATACATACTTTCAATTTACCATTCTTCTTCATAAAAGGTATCATATTGGACATTCAATTTGTATGTCTCATGGTTTTTATAAACTTTGCTTTTAATAACCTCTTAATCTCTTTTTTAATCCTTTTCTATCCCTAGGTTGACTTCTTATAAAAGATCTTAGACTTTAACTTTCTTAGCATCCTATTTAATAAGTGATTCATGACATTGAAATGGGCTATCATTATGGATACAATTTGAAACTTTTGCATAAGCTTATTGGTAACATGGGCCAATAACCAAATAAGTCACTTTTGATACTTATCCATTGGAATTACAAGTCAATCTTGACATTTCAACCTTAAGGATTATCTTAAAATTAGATGTATCTAAAACTCACATTTTAATAGCTAATAATTAATGTGTTTACTAATATATAATGATTATATGTTGGGATTGCATATCTTGAACTCAACATTGCACTATTGTATGTAGCATGAGCCCTCATCGAGTTCCAAACACTTAATCACCCTATCTTCTTTCTATATTAGCCTTTTTTGGTAAAATGTCAAAAGTATTGCATCTATAGCATGAATTTAGTCTTTATTAAGTAGTAAGTTATAGTTTGCCTTTGAATACAAATAATATAGGCCTAGTCACTAATTTAATTCTTAAATCGATGAGTAACATTTCTTCAGAAGTTAATATTTTACCATTAAAATTTATTATGGTAACATTGGATGGCATTAAGTCTTTTGACTACTTCCCTAGCCGCATGAAAGTAGATATGAGCATCAAATTAATTATAGCCTCTTCATTAATCAAAACTCTATTTAATGGCTAATCATTCACATGAGCCTTCATATGCAAAGGCCTCAATTGGTTTTTCATTTGCTTGATCAATTTTTTAAACTCTTTGATTGCGTCTTCATTTCATTTTCTTGATCAATTTTTTAAACTCTTTAATTGCATGTTCATTAAACTCAATAACCATAATGAGCATGTTATCATTGAAATACTCTTTGACCCTTTCTATTTTAGTTGTCATAAAGGATGGTGGTAAAATAGTCACTGCATTAAGGTTAAGGTCTATCTTTTATCCTTAGCTTTTTAGTTATTAAAAGATTAACTCTTTCTTCTCTTTTTCCTTTTTTATGCCACTTAGTTCACCTAGGCTAAAGGATATTTTGGATTGACAACATTCTTTCTCCTTTCTTCTATTATAGCTTGCCTTTACATTCCTTTTTTCTATGTTCTAGTCAGTGAAGGTCTATCATACCAAAGGTCATACCTCTAGCTTTTCCTTTCAAAGGAACTTAACCTCTAAATTTGTTTCTCTTTCTTATGGTGTGGTTCATTTTTTATCCAATCCCCTTCAAGATGTTCTCTTATTGGCTTTTAAGTACCTATATGATTTTTTATTTTTATTCTAGGTTGGTGATAGTCTAACTTATTTAAAACATATTTGTCTTTCCCTTTAACCTTCTTAAACTCTTTGATCCTCTCCCTTGCTTTTATTTGCCAACTTCTAGACTTTTAGATCAATCCAATCCTTTAACCATTTTCCATACATCACCACCTTCAGTTTATCATAATACTTTTCATAATGAAGGTATATCTTAAGAATAACACATTTACATTAAATCCTTTTTATGACTTTTTGCCTTATTCTCCTTCCAAAGGATATACTTTTGAAAAGAAAAAAACATCCAAATGATCATCAAACTTATAGTAGGCTACCATATTCATGCTCATGTCAAACAAGCTGAAATTATCTATTGAATTAACATAATTCAACCCTATCAGAAAACCAATATCTCCTTTTCTTTACTTTTGTTGGTAAATCTCATACTCTTTTACTTGATGGCCTTTTCAATCACTTCCTTAAAATGAACATAGTTTTTAGTAATATGGCTAAGTATATTATGGTATTTACAATATTTTTATCTTTAATCTCATTTTTTGATAGAATTCTTTTACCTTCGAAAAATTTTATTTGTTTATCCTCTAAAAGCAAGTTAAGTATTTGATCGATCTTATCAATGTCAAAAGAATAAACTTTTTTACTTATGTTATCCATTTTATCTATTCTATTAGCATGCTTTAATAAATAACACATATAAGGAGGGTTTGGTTTAAGTTCAAGCAAATGGATCTCACTATCACTTTCTCATTAAATTCTTCTTCAACATGTTCTTTTTTTCTAAAGTATGAGTAGTGTAACTTTTGATTCTTTTATTATTGTGGTTGCTTGATTTGCCATATCTTTTCAGACAATTAAGCCATATTACTAATATTATAGTTCAACTTCTTGTGAATGACATAATCATAACTTACATAAAGCATTTATTTCTTGCTTGTTAAGACTTGAATAGTAATTCTTCAATTGATTTTGTTATACTTTTCTTCATACTAAACAAGTTAATTAATCCTATTTTTATCTCTTATTGATTAAACTTATCATGGAACATCTATTTCATTTGGGCCCATGAGTATATTGAATTTAGTGTAGTCTTGAATACCACAAGAATGCTATCCTTATTAAAGATTAAAGGATAGGCCTTAGCTTTAGAAACTTATTCAAAGTCAGTTCTTTACACTTAACTATAAATCTAGATATATGTTTAACAGTTAATTGATCATTCTCACTAGAAAAAGTAGTAAACTTTGGCATTTTGAACCTTTTAAGGAGTTTAAACTGGTGAATCCACTCTAAGAAAGCTCCTCAGTAATTAAGATATATATTTTATCCATCTAATTGCTTTAGCAATCTTTTAAATAAAACCTATAAGTTCTAGCCTTAGTCTTAGTGATTCTAGTCTACTTCATTCTATTAATGATTCAATATTTCCTAATTCAATTGTTAAGTATGCTCTTAAGTACCCATGTTGTGAGATTTGTGTAACTGATATGCTCTTTTAATTTATTCATCTTAGCTGACCAATCTTATACAACCATATTTAAGTTATTCAGCCTTAACATATTCAAACTTAGATGATATTAACTTAGTTAAATCTTTTTGGAAAGGTATATCATCACTTTATTAGGAACTAAACTATTATGCCAACCTTTCCAGCATTTGATTCGCTTAAGTTTGGTTAGTAATTGTCTCTTCTAAGATTAGTTTTAATATGGTGGTGATTTGCTGCAAAAATATATGAAACATGTCATGGTTGCTCTCATCTATTTATTATCTTATTATGACTAAACTTTAGGAAATTAAGCCATGGTTATAGCTTTTAGTCGAATCTACTTGAGCATTTTAACTATTGAAAGCAATTACTTGATTATTTTTAGTAATGTTTGGCATGTCATAAGGCATTCCATGAGGAAATCCTATAGGCTCCATAGTGTTATTCCTTTGGCCATTGTTTAGTCGAAGATAGTTTTGTTATTCTAGCTTACCTATTTATGATAATTTCGATGGTCATTCCTCAATTTTACACTTGATTGGCTCTATCCAGCATTATTAATAGAACTAATTTGCTCATTAGTGATTTGGACAATTTTCAAGTTTTCAACATTATTAGTTGTGGTCTCTCACTATTAAGTCTTATCAACTTTATCTAAAATCCTTTCTTAAAATAAAGGATTGTCATAAGGAGGCCTAGAAGTAGATGATAATGTACTGATACTTACTAACAATATAATCTTACCACCCCTAAATTGCATCAAGTAAAGGGTGTTAAGGCTAATAACCTTAAATTATGTCCTATCAGGCATGTTAATTGTGTATCTTGTCAAAATTATGAGATATTAGTGAAAGTAACTTTAACTATCCAATAAATGATTTATGGTTCGTGTATAAGGTATATTGATGGAGCACTCACACAATAATCATGTAATGTAAGTAAGAATGATATAGATCATAAGCAATAATTAAATAAATATACAAATCTTACAAGCAATGAATGATGTTTGCATAAAGATAAGAGTGCATTAACAAAAGTTGAAAACCCTTCCTTAAAGATAATAATCTAGCCAAGACACCTACATTATTATTAACTCCTCACTAAGCCTTCCTTAAAGATAAGAGTGCATCAACCAAGGTTGAAAACCCTAAGATAGTCCTAACTTGAAAATATCAAGGAAGGTAGTACTAAAGGAATCCTGAATGGAACTACTTTAAATGGCTATAGTAGGCTACAAAATCTAGGCTAATAGGGTGTTAGATGTATTAAAGATGCAAAGTGCACATAAATTTATGTTCTATAGTCTAACTAGCAAAATAGCCTCCTTGGCTATCACCATAGAGGTATTTATCAACTTATGGTCTTAGATAGTTAGTTACACATTGGTATCATAGGGCCTTAACTTCTTATAGTGGGTGGTTACCATGTACTAGAGTATAATACAAAGATAGCCCACCAATAATGGATAACTGCTTAGGAGGAATAACTCTATCTATAATGGAATAACTACTTATGATTTCCATATTTGTGAAAACTTTTAGCCATGTTTAACCAATAAACATGTCAATTTGCCTACCTTTCCAACTAATCTCTACTCAATCTTCTGACTTTGTTGTAATATTAGTATAGAGTATTCTCTTGCAAACTTTGGCTTTCTCTCTTTTTGTTCGAGTATAATAGTCTCACCAAGTTACCAAGAATTTGTAGGCTAACACTAATGCATGCCCATTATGTGTTACTTTTACATAATAAATAGAAGTTTATCATGATTTCTAATAATTTATATATTGAAAAAGTATAATTAGTATATGTGAATATTGTAAAATTGATATATAAATAAAAATAAAAAATCTACACTTTCTTTTTAAGTAATAGAAGATATGTTATGATTAAAGTATACAAGTCTAATTAAACATTTATAAGTATTTCACAATGATTGCATTATTATATTCTATTGGCTATATTAGTGTAAAAACTTGTTATCCCCAGTTATTTTCTTCGTATATTGGATAAATGAGATTTTTTTTATATTTCATTAAATATGTAAAAAATACTCTAAATTTTACTTCAAATAAACATTCTATATTTATCGTTCTCTAAAATGACTAAAATAAAAATGAGAGAATACAAATTAGTCATCATAGTTTTTATAGGTCTTATTCATTGAATTATTGAACCAATTTAAAACATTAAAAAAATATAAAAAGAATAAAATGCAAATTGCCTTTTTTAACTTTTAGAAAATTAGATTTTATCCCTTTCAATTTTAGAAATTTAAAAATTATCCCCTTAAACTTTATAAAGCTTAGAAATAATACTTACCTTGTACCTAATTAATCATTTTATTAAATTATATAATTCTTTTATGAAAATTTCAAATGAGAATTAAAAATTATAAAATATTAATTTATTTTACTAAAATCCTTTAACTCAAGTAACGCTTAAAATAGGTGAAATAGCTTAAGAGTAAGTAAACATATTAAATTTTTTTAAATTTTTCTTAATATTCAACTTCTGAAACAAGCTAAGAATACATTAGGACCTATCACGAAGCATTTTAATGCCCAAAACAAATAAGGCATTTCCCATGTTTTTTATTTTAAAATGATGTGATAGCCATTGCTTTCTCTTAATCAATAAGTTCAAGTAATTGCTCATTAAGAGAATATTATCCATATATAGGACTAGAATTATAAATTTGCTAGCATTTTTCATTATATAAATACATTGATCTGCATTATTTTTCCTAAATTTGAGAATATAATCTATATATAAGAGTAGAATTGTAAATTTGCTAGCATTTTTCATTATATAAATACACTAGTTTGTATTATTTTCTCTAAATCTGAGAAGGATAACTATTTCATAAAACTTTAGATACCATTGCCAAGAAGCTTACTTTAAACCATATATGGATTTCTTTAATATACATATCAAGTACTCTTTATCCTTCTTTCAAAATCCATCTAGCTACTCCATGTACACAATTTTAGATAGATCATCGTTTAAGAATACTGTTTTCACATCCCTTCGATGCAACTTTAGATCAAAGTGAGTAATAAGAGACATGATAATTCTAAGAAAATCATTCTTCAATATGGGTGAGAAAGTATTTTTATAATTTACTCCTTCTCTTTAAGTGTATCCTTTAGCCACATGCTTAACTTTATATCTCTTAATTTGTCCACAAGCATCATACTTGATTTTGACAACCCATTTATATCCAACTAGCTTGTAATTTATAGGTAACTTCACAAGGTACCACACTTGATTTTTATTCATTGAAGCTAGTTCATCCTTTATTGTAGTGATCTATTGAGGAAAATTAGAACTAGACACCACCTGAAAGAATGTGATAGGATTAGTATTTTCATTCAGATTATACTCATGCTCCTACAAGTACACTATGTAGTCATTTAATACTGTTGATTTGCATTCTCTAAGTGATCTCCTCAAATAAACTTCAATATTAGAATCTTCATCTTCCTCCAAATGCTACATTAAATCATGTTGTAAAGGACCAAAAGATGAAGAGCAGATTAAGATATTAAAGGAATGACTACTCTTTCTTCTTTGAAGTTTGTAATTCGTGGTGTCTAACTCTCATTATCTAACTTATTTTCAAAATAAATTACTCTATTAAATTCAATAACCCAATTAATATATGAGTTAAATAATAGAACCTACTACCTTTGGAGTTAACACAATAACCAACAAAGAACCCATATATTGTTTTAGAATTAAAATTCCTAGTAGTAAGAATATACGGCTTCACTTCCATTCTATAACCTTAAATATAGAAATGACTCAAGGTTAGTTTTTTGTTATTCAATAGTTCACATGGAATCATAAGCATAGATTTATTTGGTACCTGATTCAACATGTAGCCTATAGTTTTTAATGTTTCTCCTTATAAAAAGTCTAAAAGCATAAAATGGGAAAATATACATTGAACTATATCAAGAAGCATTTTATTTCTCCTTTTAATTATCCCATTTGTTTTAGTATACTAGGCATAATATAGCTAGCCTCAATGCCATACTTCTGTAGATACTTGTGTTCCTTCCAATTTCATTATATCCATAATAGTATTTTCTTCTTCAATCATAGATGCATTTGATTTTTTTGCTATATTTAAGCCTAACTATTACCTCAAATGTCTTGAATGTATCCAAGAACTCTGACTTTTCTGTAAGTGAGTCTATCCATCCAAATTTTAAATAATCATCAATAAAAGCGAGAAAATATCTTTGACTTCCTATAACTGCAGGTGTGATAGGACCATAAATATTAATATGAATAAGTTTTAGTATCACTTGTCTTTTAACTTTTTCCCTTTTCTGGCCCTAAGAATGAGGTTCCTTCTGATATAGTGCACAAGATATCAAGATTATGCAAAAAACCTTCTCTGATCAACTTCTAAATTTAATCTCTAGAAATATGACCTAGACACATTTGCTATATGTTAGTGTGTGTCCTAGGAACTAATCATAGAAATGATTGTAATAAATGCACAATGTATTTTATTTTATTTCAAGCAACTCAAATTATTATATTTTATTTTATATTTTTTATTACTTTGCGTAATTTATAACTTTATATAATAATTATCCCTGGAATAATTTTACTATTTTTAAAATGCCCCTAGTCAAGTATTATTATGAAAAGAATAGTAATAATATATCGACACTAGTATGTATACTGACTGATAATTATGAATCATGGATATGAGATATCAAGTCAATACATAAGTACATTGTTAGTAAATAAATATACTAGACTGGCTCACAATGAGAAAACTACATAGATTATCATGTGTCATTAGTTATTCTCATGTGACCATAATGCACGTAGTCCTTTGACTTGAAGTTACTATGGTTCCCTATATGAGAAGTCACATACTTTGATATCGTCTTGTATCACCTTTAATCGGGATGTATTATAGGATATTGATTGAGTATGTCATGAGTCATGCAGAGGTAGGGCTGGGCAACGGTCGGTTATGGCTAGTTTTGTACAATTTAACCAATCGACTATTTGTAATTATTGATTTTTTTTTGTCATTCGAACTCAATCGAAGAAATTTATTTACCCAAATGTAACCGTGAATGATGGTTTAAAGTTATTTTCTTCGGTTCCTATCGAATATTTGAAAAATTCTAATTAATAGAAAAGATATGAATTATGAAAATAAGAAGAACAGAAGATGCAAAGTTACTTAAAACTCAAATGAAAAATAAGAAAACAAGAGAAAAAACATGCAACCAACAGGTCCAATTCGTTACATTCTCTACTAACATCTTGTTTTTCCCAGCTATTTCTTAGTAAATGGTGACCAAGCATACTTTCACAACTTATTGGTGAAATCATTCACAAAGAATAGGAAATCATTCACAAAGAATAGGAAATCATTCACATAACAGAAACATCCGAACCCAAAATAGAGGAATAAATAAATGAAAAATCACTTATAACATATTTTTGACACAAATCTGAGTACCTTTAGTTTGCTTTTTGGATTTCTCTCTCTTTATATCGTAGCGTGACAACAATGAATATTATTTGCTCAGTGATGGATGCTATAGAAACATATCATGGCAATAGCTAGCCATATGTGAAGACGATGAAGGGGCACTGATGAAGGGGTGATGAGATAGACTTGAATAATGGATTTTACTATGCTAGGGTTTCAATTTAGGGAAATTCAAAATAAAAAAATAAGGATGGGAAACCTTCTTCGTATCAAGGCATACACAGTGCAATTTGATTACAGATAAAAAAAGGAGAGCATTAAGTTCCTTTCTCTTTTTCCAAAATCCAGAAGCCACGTGACTCCCTCTTTCTTCGAGGCAAAAAGGCAGACTCATACTCAGTTACTGAATATAATAATAGCTGAATGAAACAATATCATTTCATTAATTATTCGGTCAATCTCGATTCTCTTCGAGTTAGAAAACACTCACCCATCACCGAATGCAAAGCTAAAATTCATTGGAAGTTTAGCCCATCTCCGCCCGTTAGTTTCTTCACATGTGTTGTTGTCTACTCATTTTCGGATTATTTTGATCGAGTATTCACGGGTGATATAAAAATATTCACCCCTATGTAGAGGGATGTGAGTGATGTAGATGGAAATTTTATTCTTATTAAATAACAGGAGTGATATCCTTGGGCCCATTGATTGAGTGAGATTAAAAAATATATGACCATACTCAAATGAATTAATATGAGATATTAATCATTTATTTAAATTAGTCTACTCAGTATTAAGAAACATAAATTGAACATCGATAAGGATGACGCATTTCATGCCTCAAGTTCGATTTAGATATCGTTACACAAAGGATTATGTTGTAAAGTGTTGTTCACACATTAAGTGAATATTAAGTCACACACACTTTTACTACTTGGGTGGCAGCGATATATTGCTAAATACTGCTCACTGTTTATGGTCCACAAGTGGGTCATTACCAACGTAGTAAGAACCTACAGGGTCACACAAAAGGAATAAGAATGAGATAATAATTAATTAGGCTTTACTTAGACTAAAATCCAATTAATTGGCTTATTTTCATGCATATATATATTATTAAAATAATAATATATTTTTTAGGTAATAAATATGGTTATTATATGATATTATTTGATATTAAAGAATATCAGCTAATTGTGTTATTAAATATTAGATAATTATATTATGAGATAATATTATTTCTAATATTTAATAACTATATGCATTTTAATATTGGATATTTATATTATGAGATAATATTATTATCTAATATTAGATAATTAATAAATAAGTCCTATCTCTCCTTACTTTCTCTCCATAATAAGGATAAGGTGATAGTTGTTAAGTGATTTTAGGATTCTGGAAGCATTTCTTAGTATGACTAGGAATGTTGTATGCTTTAGTTCTATAAAAGGAACTTGAATGCAGCACCTTAGTAAAAAAAAATTGAGTTATCATAAAACCCTAAAATCATTCTAAAAATGTACAAATCCTAATCCTAGTGAGAGAGAAACATATCCTAATAGATTCATGAAGGGTGAGAGGTCTTCGTTCACTCCATGTAGATACCGTAAAGACGCTGTACCTTTGGCCAATGTTTGATTCATGATTCATCCCGCTCTCACAAGGTTTTTG
This sequence comes from Sindora glabra, assembly GCA_020226215.1. Taxonomy (NCBI): domain Eukaryota; kingdom Viridiplantae; phylum Streptophyta; class Magnoliopsida; order Fabales; family Fabaceae; genus Sindora; species Sindora glabra. The sequence goes on along the minus strand of CM035227.1, from coordinate 43,110,309 downwards.
TTCAAAAAAATACAAGCACACAAAAGGTAAAACCTTAAACATTGGTTTATACCCTTTTGCATAAATCTTAAGTAGAATTCAGATCAAAATTTTAAATTCGACTACATAGAGATGATCCGAAACCTAACACTATAACATCGAAGAGTTCTCTTCAATTCTATTTCTTTTTTTCCCTATGATTGTGTTAATAGTACTGAGAGAGCTTGGATCCAAATTTATTCTATACAATCCATTTATCTATTTACCAGTGTCTATTATGGTTAAGCCTTGGAATAAATTCACTTTCTTACCTCTAAAATTATAAGATTACCTTTAAAGATACAATGTTACAATTAATATTAGGTTCCTTCTCATTAAAAGCACAAACACCACATCTTTCAGTATGAGCTCATGTCTAGTAGATAACCATA